>JABFFJ010000260.1:0-30039 GCA_013623715.1 Fusarium verrucosum
AATTAAAAATATTAATTATTACTTAATTAGGGAAGGCGTGGAGCGCATAGCCCTATACTAACCCTAATTAGGTAAGGTCTTTTTATATATGAACCTGAAGCCTTTCGTGTATAATTAGGTATTGCGCAGCTTGCTTCACACGTGTGTTATATCTAGAACAACCTCGGTGCTGACTTTTGACTATCTATATATAACAAATGACTGATAGGAATACAGGAAAGGACAGTTTAAAACCCTCGATCCAGAAAAAGGAAAGGACCACTTGGAATCGTTAGCCATGGCAACTAACCAAACGAACTTTATCCTCCAATCTCATAACTGATATAACGTTGATATTCAAGAACATCGTCTGTGCATAGAATGGCCCTCCTACTAGTTGTACCGCGTCTGCATCTCGTTCGCTTGCCAAGTGAGTGCACAGTTATCGCAGGGCACGGATTGTCTCCATGACTTGCGAAGGACTTTGACGCCGAAGCATTGGTGATTTGGGTCATTGCGAGCAAAGTGACAGTATGATTTCAGACGCAGAGTCGAGTGGTTGCATGCAAAGAGAAACTCTTCCCAGTCACACATCTTGGGCTGTCCAATTGGTTTGTTTTGGGTCTTGGTTGATTTTGTTAGTCCAAGAATCTTTAAACTCAGGGAGTTTCTGCTTACAACAGTTTTATGAGTCTTGAAGTCTTTAATACAGGAGTTCGAGTTATGGGGCATAAATAATGCTTGAAACTGAGTTCATAGATGACGATAAAGAAAGATTGATGATATCGACTAGACCAGCAGCAGACATTGCATGTTTTATAGTTAAAAGAACGCACCCTGGTGTCGTATTTCATCCATTGGGTCTTTTCGCTTTTCTTTCTCGCCTTTCCCCGGTTCCTGGGTCGTGTCGTGTGGCTGTCGGACAATGAGGATTAAGACAAGGGTTTTAGTCTCTACCGTCCAATTGTGTTTGGGATTATGCAAACCATTGACACGATTTACGATTCATTTGATGAATCATTTCTTCTGAAGATGGACAGAGACGCCCATATAGAAACCTTGTCGCATATTTCTGAATGAAGCGGGTTGCAGTCGATGTTAGACACACCAACGCGACTAGCCGATGAAAGCGTGGGGTCAGCGAGGGATCGAGTCCCCGTGGTACAGTGTGTCTCATGACAGCTGACGGAGGTTTTCTGTTGAGTTGAAGAGCTTCTTTTTGGTGATAGCTGGAATGCTGTGTTAGCATAGGTAGCTGTACGAGAATCCAAATAAAGAACGATTATAGCAATGCCACATCATTGAGAGCGAAGGGGCGTTGTAGATTACTCTTGGTCAAAGATCCAACGTGATAAAAACGGCTAGAAGAAGCTATTATACTGTGCCCCTATGTCTTTCGATCTTATCATCCAAACCATGCGTCGAAGTATGGTTGACGACTGTCGCACGATATACATCAATCCCCTGGTAGACCAGCACTGAGCCTCACGTTTAAGTCTGGTTATGAAGAGACCATCTAGATCTTCTTTTTATCCAGCCAGCGTTGACCTCAGCAATCCAAGTCCAGGATAAATAGCGGGAAGATGCGGGAAGATGCAGAATTACCAAGGTTGCTAAGGAACCGCGCAAATGCATGCAGCCAAATTGAGTTGGATCAAAGGGGGCTAAGTGAGAAAAGAGAAAACGGAGAGAAAGCATCGTGGCATTTTAAATAGGTGCATACAGAGAGATATGCAGATGCTGTCATTGGGGGTTGTCAATTGTGCAAATTGACTCAGAGAATAGGGAGGCCGCCTCGGACGGCACTATTGACCAATACTGCACCTCTAGATATACGAACACCAAGGATAAAGGTTAGAATTATTCTGATGAGAAAAGGGGACTTGATATGCACTTAGAAATAAGGGAGGTCTGTTAAGAATCGGACGCCTCTGCGCACCATTTTTTCTGAGAAGCAATGTGATTACTCAAAACTGTAAAGCGATTGAAGGATTTGAAGTCTCAACTCCATATGCATCGCTATTATAGATCGTCGATCGAGATCCGGACCAATTGTTATTGATGATATGCAACTGGAGTGGTGGTGGGAATAATGATGGCCTGCGCCTCAATGACATTCGAGTGCCAAGAAATCGTATGTATAAGCAAGGTGATGTTTACTCAAGGCCAAGGTGAGGAAGGGGCATTTAATGGTCTTGAACAGAGAATTTCCAAACATAAATAGACCGGTGACGTGGATATCCGCACTGGAGAATTGTAATTTGAGCCGCATCATCAATTGTCAATCGATGGTTCGCAAAAAGCCATTTTCCTTAGTCTGCTCAGCGGGCGAACACAGGTTGCCTTGTTGGATGCCTAGTATCTTGGGGGTTGAAAGAAGAACGCTGATTGGCCCAATTCCATCGCAAAGCCTCAGAGTGAGGCGGTTCGGGGAAGACAGAGGACTTAGCTCACATCTCACGGAATTGTACCTACTTTACCAATACAATACATACATCCAATATACCTATCGTTTCATTTCATCACAGCGACTCTTCTCTCCTCTATTTCCCCCTCCTTTCCCCGCCACTTTCAAGTTCATTTCCGTTTCCACATCTTCCTTTGCCTCTATACCAATACCAGTCCCCGAAGTGCAGCGTCTATGGCTCACCCAACACTTTGGTGGTGACATCCTGACGCGAAGCATAGCATAGCACAGCAACACAGCACAACCACCCTCAGCATAGCTTTCAACCCGTTCTCGCACTTCGATGCCTCGTTAGCTTTGGACAATCTACCACTTCAAATTCGAAGTTCTCGACACAGACCGTCACGCTAGTAGCTGTCACCTGGTGGTCCGCCTAGGCTCCCTTGTTGGGACTCTGGACTCAACCCTTAGTTGCGCAGGCCCAAGCAACCGTCCTTTAGCTCAATGTATGCTTTTTCTTCTTCTATTTGCTATGTTTCATCTTTCCACGTCTTGAACCTAGATCGCTGTTACTCGATCGAGAACCCAGTTGTCCACATTAAGCTCAAGTCTCTTATGTGTTATCCAATGTATCAACAATATATCAGCACAATCCAATCATGATACTACTAAAATATCTTCACCAAGGCCTTCAAAGACTGACTCGATGTCTTAACAGATCTTGAAAACTTGCCGGCTGTCTTTCGGTCTATTTTCTCGATCATCCCTCGGCTCAGCATCATCGTTCTTACCAGTATTACTCGGATAAACAGCACGGCTCACTACTGTTTATATCTTCTCCCTTGACCAAGAACAATATTGAAATATCATCTTTATCATGGACTCATTCGACCCTCCACAGGACCAAAGGAACGGTGCCAATATGTCCCCCCAGACAGTTCAGCAACAGGACGCGAACCTGGCAACTCTGGGTCAGCCGAGGCCCCAGACCACAAATCCTTTTTGGCCAACCTGGGGTAGTGATGAACCTTGGAATCCTCTCACCTTCGGTTCCCCTAATGATGGCCAGACTCGCTCACAACTTATTGGATCTGCCAATTTCCAGACCTCATATCAAGACTACCGGAGCAAACCACTGTTGTCTGAATGCGATACCAACCCGGACGATTCGGCTTACGGAAGCCGGCTGACTCACAGCATTGGAAATCCTTCTGCATATGGTGAAGATATAGACCCTGACGTCCAAACACTGGAGTCCCAGAATCCGGACGCACAGCTTGTCAATAGAAACTTAGAAACTCTTCAGCTACAATGCCAAGCGTCAAACAACAACCCTCAGTTATATCCAGACCAATGGACTCGGCCTCCTCCCCCTGCAAGTGCTGCCACGGCCCCAGTTGGCAGAGAGCGATATTGGACTTGTGTTGATTGCCAGAAGCGATGCCGCACACGATCCGAGCTGAGGTGAGTATCTGTATCTTTGGCTCGTGTAGAGAAATGTTCCTTGCTGATAAATTGTAGAAAACACCAATTGAAGCATTCTCTGCCTTGGCACTGCGATGTGAGGGGCTGTTCACGCGATAAAGGCTTCACCTCGAAGAACGATCTCGACCGACACAAGAGAACTGTCCACGGCGACCGCACAGTTTCTGGGCGCACTTTTGTGTGTAATATCGGCAATTGTGCTAAGAAGAGTAAAGTATGGCCTAGAGCAGATAATTTTCGCTCCCATTTGCAAAGAATTCACGCAAAGACATATTTGGCGAATGACGATCTGTCAGAATACGTTCATCGGTATGTCCTTTATCCTCAACGTTCACCACGCAGCCTCTGGCTAACAAACAGCAGACCAGTTCCGTCACAAGATCTGGAGGGTGTAGGAGGGAGTGCAATGGCATATCTACAAGCGCAAGAACAGTCGCCTAATTTGGTTCACCCCCCGATCCTGCCCTTTCACAGTCACTATGGTGATCGACGGGCTTCACAACCTCAACCTGGAATCAACAATTTGCCCAGAGGTCCAACCACTGTATCCTTTGACCGAGATGCATCAGGCCTGGCCACAGTACGAGAAGGAGACGAAAGCTTCATCCAGCCCGATATTCTCAATGGGTCTGGTCCTTTACCACCACCACCTCGATGGCCGATTTCCGCCTCTTCTGAGGAGGATGCTCCCGGAGACGATATCACCGCTTCTGAATCTGGGCATCAAGATGATGTTGCACCAGAAGTCATGGATGGCGTACAGCAAGGTGGAACATCAGATACGGAAACTTCCAGTGTCAGCGACGACTCGGGACCTCAGCAGCCTGATGTCAGAATGATAGACGCCGAGGAAGCTCAACGGCCCCCCAGAGCAATCTCACCACAAGAGAGTTCGACTATAGAATCTCCCAACACAAGTCCAGAGTCAAAATTTGAAGCACTTCTGGACACAATTCCCAAAGACAAAATTGCAAGCTATTTAAGGAAACATGGGGCGGGTCCTCCGGATGAGACTCCAAAACCGGACACGACTAGCAACAAGAGCCAGAATAATCCACACAAGTGTGAAGACTGCGATAAGGTGTTTCCTCGTCTATGCGAGCTTAAGTAAGTGTCTTCAGGTCCCGGCGCCTGAGCGCCCTGCTTACAATCTATACAGGAAGCATCGAAAAAGGCATTCGAAACCATACGGCTGTACCTTTGCCGACTGTAGAAAGACATTCGGAAGCAAGAACGACTGGAAAAGACACGAAAGCATTCAACATTACCAGCTTGAGACATGGACATGTGACTGTACCAAGTCTGATTCTGATGGGGTCTGTGGTAAGATTTGCTACCGCCGCGAGAGCTTCCGAAACCACCTCACGAAGGAACACATGATTTCGGATGCTAGCAAGCTGGAGGAGAAAGTCGAAAGTTGCCGCAAAGGTCGTCACTGCGAAGCTCAGTTCTGGTGCGGCTTCTGTCAGGAAATCGTCGAGATCAAAGAGAAGGACAACACCTGGGCGAAGCGCTGTGATCATATCGATGACCACTTCTCCGGCCGCCGAGTACCCAAGAAAAATATTAGCGAGTGGGTACACGAGAAAGACCACATAAGTGTTGTCGCGGGCCCTCGGGCTGTTGGCACAGGATCTTTATCTGGCTCATCGACCTTTGACCCCAAGTCTTCCCAGAACTCTCTGTCACCAGGAAACAGTGGTGAGGATTGTCGAGGCCGAAAGAAAGAGATGTGGATGTGGGTATGCGTAAGTAAATACTCAGCTCATATGCGCATCACAACAAAACTAACATGGACCAAAATAGTGCAATTGTGATGTTGAAAACAGCTTCAGCAATAACACGTTGTGTTGTGAGTGCAACCGACGTTCGTGCAACAACTGCACTTGGCATACACTCCCGTCCACTAGCGACAGCTAGTAATCACTTCAGGTGTACTGCTTAACTCTGCACTCATAGGTACACTGGTTGGGACATTTTTTGTTATATTTTTGTGACAGATGGATATTGATGATATATACCCTTATTATATGGCATGTTTCGAAGTCTATATAATTGATAAAAGTAAGAGAGCTGCCGTTGCTAGATTAGAGCGAGTGTATCGGGGAAAGGATGAGTTTGGTCTCGTTTATTGTTTTACTTTCAAGTATATGAAATTATAACGTAAGTGAATTGAAAACATAATGTTTAGGTTTCAGACACTTGAGTTCCATAACTACCCGGGTATCTCTGGTTAGGTAGGTATGATGTACATGCTGTATCGAGATAGGGATTGCCGGTAAACCCTCTAGACCCTTCATCACAACACCACTGCATAGCCCCTGCAGATCGACCAAAGTGACAACGACAGGGGCATCGGCTTTGTTTGGTTCACACATTTGGAATTGGCAGTGCCCCGCGCGCATACGACATATGTATTTCCACTTCGGCGAACAACTAACTGACTGCCATGGCGTTAGCTTGGTATTGTCTCAGTTCATGGCCACTCCAGCAGACATCCAGGTATCTTCCCGGCGCGTAATGAAAACCAGTCAATGACAACTATGTGGAGGAAAAGTTCTGGCGCGCCTGAGCAAAAATCACGAATTACCTAGCTGGGTCATTGTCCGTGGTACATGACAGGCTGGCTTGCAGTCAGTGACGACAAAAGAAAGGAAAGCTCCTCCTTGAGAGGTGAGTGGTCAGCCAACTACCTAGCTCATTGACTTCCCATCACTTGTCATGTTACACAAGAATGGCCATGTTTGATGCTCATACCAGGAAGAGCGGGGGCCGAATAGGATAGGCAACGAATCTCACGCAGGTCGCCCACAGAAGATAGGATCTGCATCCTGTCATGATATTCCAAGACGGCCGAGTTAGCCAAGATATGCACCTCAAAGATGTTTTCAAGGGTGTCCCGGGGAAAACAAAGAGGGGTTTACGCCATCCATGAGAAGATCACCATGAACCCATCTCCGCGGTTGTGGGACATTAATGTGGACGGGTAAAGTACCGAAGTGTTTTATTACGTTTGAGATGGATTGAAAACAGCCATCTGGTTGGATCAGAAATCTGCTCAGCCAGATAGATGATGCTACGGAGCATCGCCCAAGTCATCCGAACTTCATTGCCTCAAATAATGGTGGGCCTCCTGTCTTAAGACCAGGGGCTAGGGATATTTGAGGGCTGAACATGGGGAGAGAGAGACATGATCATTTAATCATTGGTTCTTGGAACGGTTTGAGAGCATTTTTAGTCATGACGGATACTAAATTATGAATTCTTGCAATACGACGACAGGCAGGGCAGAGTTGCCAAACCATACATAGCCACACCTACCTTGATACATACATACATAAATCGTGGGGGCAGTTCAGAATTAATGTTATGCATGTAGTAAAATGGTTGCATTATTTATAGCCGCCGCATGACTGAACCTGGGGGCCGTTCTATATCCTGGATGGCAGTTGTGTACCACGTAGGGACACGGCACCAGGTTCTCTCATTCAGCTGGGCTGGGCAAGACATTAGGTTGCCATTTTAACTCATGTATGTACGAATACGTAAACCTGCATCTATGATCTCAATTTCTTGACGTGACCAAGTGAACCGAGTGCATGGGATATAGGTGAGCATTGATATCGATAACCAGGGTTGGGGCATGCAACTTGTATGGTTCGTTCTTCTGAGTTCTGATCGATCGTATACAGCAATGGAGAACCCGGCCCTCCTTGAGATAGACAATCAATTCTTGTTTTAAAGTTACAATGTCAGTAGACAATGAAGAGTGTCGTGTGCTGTCTCGAGTCTTCGAGGTGGTCATTCAACTTTAGATCAAGCAAGGGTGTCCCCGCCAATAGGGCTAAGTGCTGAAAGCCATATCTGCACAACTGATCTCTGTATGTATGTACTCAACAATTGTAAATGTATGTGCCGTACCCTGCGTGTTAGTGTAATAAGATTGGATGGTATGGGACGGGATCTCTGTCACTCAAACACTGACTGACAGCGATAACCCATCGGGCAACGCGATGCTTGTACAGGCCACAAGGGTCTGTTTTGTTATTTTTTTACTTACTGGATACTAACTGTGCCATATAAATTGTATGCAAGAAGAGGTATTGCGCTATCTGTGTGGCATCTGAACTTTATCAGTATACCAATTAGCTTGCCAGAATATCATCATCTATCCAATAGAGGAACTGATGTGACTGGTACGGCCGAAAAATAACAAAACAGACCCTTGTGGCCTGTAAGTCTGTTGGTTCTAGCAGCTCCCTAGTCCTTTATTGTACTAGTGTGCTGCTTCATCATTGGCGCATATTTAGGCGATGGGTGCCTTTTTTTAAGGTAAAGGCTAACTTAGCCTAGAAGAGTAAAGTCTTCCCAGCACGTACCTCGCTTGAGCGACCCAACGTCAACGCCTGTTGTCGATCTTCCAGCTTCAGCTCCAACTCCAGCTCGCGCTCATGTCCGCCCACCACCATCATCACCATCATCATCACCACCACCACTACCACCATATTCTCTTCCCTGCATTCTGAATTCATCGCTATCATCGACTCCAAAGAACAGCGGAATCGACTCCACTCTTGATACGGTTGCGCTACACTTTGCTACTGTTTTACACCTCGCCAACATTTTAAACCTCTGACTAGAGCGGATGATGTTGCAAGACATCATGAAAATGAACATCAAGGGATATATCTTTGAAAGCGAATTAGCCGCCACTAGTCGCGATCTTGATCCACTAATACGGATTCTACAGGGTTTAACGCGCTACAGGATCGCACTCCAGTTTGACGTTGATCCACACCCACGCAGTCATGACATTAACTCGAGAAAATAGGGAGCACATGCTGCGACAAGCTGTCTCAGGCCTCTGTCATCAGCTTCCAGGGGCACTCTACTCACCCCTGCTCTACGCATTCTCGGGCACAGACGTAGTTCCTCCTAACTACGTGTATCACCACCTATCAATATTCAACACCAACACCCCATTGCCATCGCTACATATCACAGCTGCAAGCAATGCTGGGCTCAACCTGGGCCGGTGTGTGTCCGCGTTTATACGATACTGTATTCCAGTGGCAGGGCGGCTGAGCGGGAGATACCGCCCTGTCTAGTGGCGTTGACCTCTCCCGTGTGCCTTGACCCAACTTGGGCTATGTTCATGACTGCCAATGACTAGGGACTTGACGGCGAGTACCCGTTGTCAAATCTTAGATCCCGTCTTTCCTGAGATTTAGGTGTGCGGGCTTTAAGCACACAACGTCCCGATAGCACTTACACCGCTCTAAGCAGCTACAAGACCACGAGTCATCGAATTCCTGACACTGGCTGGAACTGGCCTTGTCCGGGTTTACAGTACAGGTACACACCATCTCATCTCAAGCGAGGTAACCAGGGCCAGGGCCAGGACCAGCCAAGGCTGGAGTCCCATGGTTGCTGCAGGTGGTCATTAAGAGTAATGGATGGGGTCAGCACACGCTGATGGAGCCACTCCACCGATGCCTCTTCGGGCTGAGAGGTACGTAGATGAGGCTCTGCGCTTGGGAAACTCGGGGAGTGTCCAATGCCCTCGCTGTCCAAAGGCACCAGATACGCTTGCGAGACCCTCTACCCGTGCAATTTCTGGAGCCTCTATAAGTTTTAAGATGCGTGCCCTCGCCCTCCACCATGACAATTCCTCTCCATTCTGGTCAACAGCCAAGCAGCCCTTTTCAGGCTTATCACTTTTCCCAACTTGAGTCTTTTTTATTCCCAATTACACCAGATACCCCCATCCTACTGGTTTCCCCAATCTTGCGCTACTTGACTTACACGCTCAACGTCTTGCGTTACCGAGACATACACACGATTTCATCCACGATATATGGCCATATCTCATTGCCAACCTGAAGTCTCTTCACTTTCCCCTTGAACATAAAACATATTGCTGTTCCTCTTTCCGGTGTTCTTATCTCTTTAACGTTGGCCATACCAAGTTCTATCTACCAGAAACGTTCCAGTACCTCTTGAATAATAGGAGCTCCCAATATCATCATGTTTTCCCACCCATCCCCCGGGGAGACTGGCGGAGTTGTATACTCGCCCAACGCACGCTACTTCTCATACCCCAGTCTTGATCACAACAATCATCAAGATCTCGCCGGCCGGATTGACCCCCGTCTTCAATATCCTTCACTGCATTCGAGCCAACGAAGTCACCATCATGGTGTCAAAAGTATGCAACGATTTCTGCAGGAGCCACAGAACAACTACTTCACCGCACTATCCAGCTTCACTCTCCCAAACGCTCAATGCACCGGCATCTATCCGGACATGGGCTCTCCTCCTCGCCACAGTTCACAGCTCCGACAGTGCTCTCCGACATCCCATCAAACATCGTCAGCGGACAGCAGACCTCAAAGCCCCCCTTGGACTGACAACGATGCGTATGTTGACAGTACCCAAGGCCCGTCTACACCGCCAGATAATGCTGCTTTGTTCCCCGATATCGTCTGCTCGGGCTCCCAGTCACCAAGTGTTTCTCTGTACGGACTATCGAATACATCTCAAGGATACGTGAACCCAAGTGTCATTGAAGCTAGCCAGAACTTTCCCGATATCAAGGGAGGGGAGGAGCTTGGTGGTCTCACTCTCGATTCAAATGCCGACTTCGACAATGCCACCCCCAATTCCTTTTGTCAGGATACCGGCTCGAACCCTGTATCTACGCTAAACACTCCACCCTCTGGACTATACCCTCATCACACAAAAGAGTCTTACCTTGAATTTGATGAAATGGACGTGGACATCAAAGTCGAGGATGACGTTGAGACTGTCGATGGCGATGATGGCGAATACAAGCCCAATAACAGAACTAAGCCATCTCGAGCTGCCAAAGGTAGCGGTCGACGTGGTCGTGCAACACGATCAAGTTCTAGTGCAAACACCAACAGAACAAAGGTTACCAAATCAGAGTCAACTCCACGCCCTGCTACAGTCCGAAGATTGCTCTCATCTTCCTCAAGTGGAAACACAACATGCACATATTGTCAGAAATCTTTCACCGATGATATGTCACTCCAGAAACACATCCACGCTTTACATAATCGTCCTTTCATCTGCGTGTTCCACTTTGCGGGATGCAACAAAGTCTTCGGAAACAAGAACGAATGGAAGAGACATGTTTCAGCGCAGCATGTGAATATCAACTACTGGGTTTGCACCACTGGCACCTGCGGATATCCTTCAAACCCATCAAAAGGCGTTTTCGGTACCCCGACCCATTGCAGGGTCTTCAAAAGAAAGGACCTTTACACACAGCACATTCGCCGGATACACGCACCTGCAGAGGTGGCCAGAGCAGATAAGAAGGACAAGAGTTTCCCTGATGATTGGATGGTCCAAGAGAAGAAATTGCAGGAGGAAGCATTTCGACAGCGGTGCCGCCCCCCTGACTACATGCAATGCCCGGCCAAAGGCTGCACGACAGTCTTCAACAATGGCCATAAGACTTGGAATAACCGCATGGAGCATGTTGCGGTTCACCTTGAACATGCTGCCAACAACGAAGAGCCACCGGTTGTTTTCGGTGGTGTCAACGACGATGCTCTTACAGAATGGGCATCGCATCCCAGCGTTCGCGTCATTGTGCCCGCCGGCAATGGTTGGGAAACATGCCAACCGCTCAAGGCGGCCAAAACTGAGCTCTCTCGACTGACAAGCGTCAGCGATGCAGGCCTCGACGAGGACGCAGAAGGCGAGGAATGCTAGATATTATCTAGCATCATGCAAGCAGGACATTGTATTTCAGTCTTTTTACTGGTTTTACTTCGGCAATTCAGGTGACTATACTGAGGTCGTATTGTTTGTGATTTGCCAAAAAGGGGTGTTTATTTTGCGGGTTTCTCTTACGGGTGTTTCCTCTCAAGCTTCGATACCATCATTGCGCATACATGGTTCTTTCTAATGGGTTGGAATGCGGGTATGTTAGTCTTTTCACTTGGATTTATGGGCTTAAGGTGTTATCATGGCCAGTTTGTTGTTATACCTGGTACTGGTTCAATATGACAGGTGGATAAATGAATTAGTTCATAGCAACTCACTGCTTCATCGCTTACCGCACCGTTCGTAAATACTACATCCCACCGCGCATGCGCATTCTCACTTCTGCAGAGCCTCATACTCTCGGTCAGCTTCTGCACCACTGTGGTCAGCTCAACCTACCCGCCCCCAGCCGCTCACTTTTGTGCTCCCGCATTCCGATGTTACCCTTCTACCCTTGTCTCTTCGTTTTAGTAAACCTTACACACCATCACAACTAAAAAACTAGCCCCAACTCCGACAAGACCTGCATGTGCAGGGCCTGGGGTTGAGACTTTGCCTCCCCCCCTGAATCTTGCGCTCAGCATGACGTGACAGGGGCGCACGTTTGGGCCTGAGAGAATCAATTTAGATCGTTGTCTTACTCTAGGTCTTGTTATGAGTTCTCTGGGAGAAGTTTATGCACGAAAGGGAGCTATGTATAGGGTTAGTGTGGGTGTACTGCAGGGTTGGATGTCATCTCGTTATCAGCCGTCCTTCCAAGTATTATCTATAATCCATACTAATACTACATATATAAGAGACTCGAAAGTGTTGCACATTGTATCTGTACCCATGCCTTATCCATGTTCAGCTTCTTTGGGGGCCGAACGATGACAGCTTACACGGCAGATACACGGTTCTGCATACTCACCCCACGTTGGTGTAACACAAGTTCAGTGTTGTGTCAAATTATTAACGATGTATTCTTCAGAGGTATAATTACCTATTTCCTCGATCATGATCTCCCTTTATTTAATTGTATTGCCCGCACAGCTCTCCATTCTTGCCAGGTGCTATTGCTTTATGAATCTTGGTTCTTCCGATAAACTTCAGCATCAAACGATCTCCTCAACAGCCACAATCACTTGACCCCTACCATTACTGTCAAGGTCGTACATAATAAGCAATACTGTCCTGCTTCATGATATCATTAGTATCCATATGGCATTGCGTTATCCTCAGATAAGTTTAGGTCCATCGTCAAGGAAAGGATACATACACTCTTGCGAAATGAATTTGACTCTAGACTTCTCCAATCATGAGATAACAAGAGAGCTCATACCGAGTCACAGCCGATTTGTCGATCGTTAAGTCGCGGGAGCGACCAGGCTGGCAGGTAGTCTTGGTCGTTCAATATCCTTGAAGGCTTCGCATCATTCTTTTCTAGAAATGTTTCATCACTTGGTTATATTCAGTTCCAGTCATTTTACCAGTGTATCACCGTCATTTGAAGTCCATTTGAAGGGCACAATCTGCTGTGTTGTACCACGCTGGGCTCGGCGTTGTTGCCGACTCTTGCATGCGAGTGCATATCCGGGCTCATTGGCTTTGCGCCATTCAATGTATTCTTCATATTTCTGCTGTTGAGTCGTGTTAGGGCCTGTTGGCTTAGACACGGGAGGCGGGCGAGATGGATAGCAGCCACCTCCTGTCGTAGAATCGAAAGTCGTGTGGGAAGTCGCGGTATTCTCCATAAAGGGGCCCGGTGCAACAAAGTACTGCTGTAGAAGAGGATTGACTATTGGTTGGTTGAGCTGACTACCAAAGGTAGCAGATGTTGGCAGGTATCCTATTACTCCGCTCAGGCCAAGCCCAGGTAGCACTCCAGGAGTAAGAATATTCTGCATCGAAGGCTGACAGGCACCAAGCGGAAGACCAAACCCAGCAGAAGGCAAGACGTTCAAAGGGTAATTAAACACTCCCGGATCCTGTTTGGTGGGAGGGACCGTGGTGACGCCTGGATTTGAAGCGCTTTCCGTCGTGTTGACACCAAAATCGGGCTGCATGATGGGAATAGAATGGTTCAGATCCACCGAGCCAGTCCCTTCAGAGTTTTCAATAGTATTGCCTTCCATGCTGCTCCGATCCAGGTTCATTCTATCGAGCAATCCCTCGTCCGATAGGTTGGCAATATCGCGGCCCTGTAGCGTGTCCGTGAAACTCCTTTTGAATGAGAGGAATTCTCTTGCTCTAGGATTCAAGCTTTTGGCGAGAACATCTGCATCAATGCATACTCCGGAGTCGTGAGAGGTTTGGTTACTTTTTCGAGGGTCATATAAAGATCCCTTGGTAGAATCAGGGCCGTCGAGTTTGCGTTCTTGCGTGGTTGAATGTGATTGCTGGCTTAATTCTGACTCCCAAGGATCGCCGCGGCGAAGAGATGAACTCTGCAATGAGCTTTCCTTTGTGCTCTCAGTCCCCCTTTTTGATCCTTGCTGAAGCTTTTGTAGAATCTTGATAAAAGCTGAATTTCTGTCCTCGAGTTCTTTGTCCTTTCTGGCTTGCTCAACTGGCAAAGCTGAGTCTTTCGTTGTCTTGGATTGTAATGGCACATGTCCACTGCTGATGTTGGCGACTGCTGGGTCCTTGAGGACAGCCTCTCTGGCCCTCTCAATGCTCTTTTCATCAAAGTTGCTCGCCATGGTATTCTTCTCTTTTCTCAGTTGGTCAGAAGAGCGATCGTAAGGTGTTGGGCACGTCTTCCCCAGTGGGTTCTCGGTCTCTTGCTTAGTTCTTGACAGCCTTCCAGCCACACGCTGTATGCGAGCAACAGTGTACCCTCTATCAATACCCATGATAGATCTTCTATGCTCATTTGGGCTGTCATATTCGGGGGGAAGGGGTGTGACTTGAATGGCGCGGAATTGGCAATCTTTGTATAGGCCCTTGGCCAGCTCGGTATCGAGAAGCACAGTCCACTGCTTATTATTCTCGTCATTAACACTCCTGTTTTCGGTTGTCTGTATATTTCCTTGTTCCGATTTCGTGTATCCCTCGTTGGCAGGTGCCACATTCGTGTCCTTCAGATCAATCTCGGTGCTGCATGAACTTAATTGTAAGTGATTGGCACTGTCAATGAAGTTCCACGAATAGTCGCTTGAATTCCTGGCGTAGGAGAAAGGAGTTCCCTTTTCTTCAGTTGCATTGGAGCTCTTGTGATTCCGAAGGCTGACATGGGTTGGGGTGCTGGTAGTTGTGGCAGCAGACGCACAAGTACTGCACCCATCACGTCGACGACGCCAATCTGGGTTGTTCATTGCCTCAGCAAACTTTGAACTAGAGCTTTGTTCTTCTGAGTGCTCTTTGCGGTAAACAGATGGTACGGAGCATACTTCATCGAATGAATCGTCAGTGCTTGGGTCAGTCGAAATGGTGGTGTGACCCATTCGACTTCGAATCTTCTTATCTGAAGTCATGGCCAATTCCAACTCTTGCGTGCTTCAGTAGGTTAGACGAGATTGGTCAGATGGATTCAAATTTCCAACAAGCCGTTTCTAGCCTCAGAGAAGATGTGTGCCTCGGTGTCCACAGAGAACAAGTGGCTCGATAGGAAGATGTACTGGATAAAGAAATCACACGGAGATTGTCGGTTATCCAAAGCCTTATGCTTATTCTTTATTTCCTGATGGCCGGGGGTGTATTCGTGTCGTGATTCTTCGAGTTGAAGCAGTTGAGCTCTGTTCCTGGAAGCGTGCTTGTTCCAACACCTCCCACCAAGAAAGAAAAGTTTAACCTCGATCTTGGAACTACAAAACAGAAAACAGCGGGCTGTGCCCAAACAAGATGTTAGCTTTTGCACATTGAATGCAAGTATCCACCGGGGCTTCAGGGCGTGAACTTTAGGGAACTTGAAGTATAACTTACTTTGAAAGAGATGCGAGCACAACAACCAAGACTCGCAACTTGGAAGATGCTACGATTGAGCCCTTACAGACAATGTTGCCAAGCGTGCCGAAGAGAAATTTGAATATCGGAAAGGGGCCTTGGAAAGATTCGTGGATGATCGCTGACAAGTGAATTCGCTTTTGCTCAGGCGAGTTTGCTCTAGACAAGATGCCTTAATGCTGCGTGTAGCGGGATAGATAGTCCAAAAAACGGGAGGCAACTCTGTTGCAAACGAAGGCCAAGATGTGATGGTGAAGATGAAGAACCAAGGAGAGATAATGGGGTGCTCATGATGACAGTTTCTTTTATGGAAATCTGGAAGGCACGCATCATCAAGATAAAGTTGGAAGAACATAGGAAAGAACTATGATGGAAAAGCTTCATCTAATCTTTCCATTGTGGCAGAAGTAATGCCGCACCTCAAGAGACCTCCTTCCACCAGTCTCAAGAACCGAGATGCAGACGGTGATGTACCCAGCACTCAATGAAGGCACCTACCTGTACGAAGAATAGGTACCTTGCTAAACTGGGCATGGAGGCAAAGGGTACAAGGCATTCGTACCATAGTAGAAATCGTGAATAGGTGGGAAAAATTAAGTATGTGAGTATCGCAGCTAAATTGATTTGAGGTATCCAATAATAACAAGCAAATGAAAGAAACTCCAACCCAAAACTATCCAAACAGCAACAATTGCTACACAAACAATCACCTCTCGCTTCCATATGTTTTCCAGCATTTCATGTCACACTTAGCCCTGATACTGCTGCCCGCCCATAAATGCAGCAAACGCCCTCTATATCGTTATTAGTTACCATACAGCACAAGATATGAGAATGGAACCACTTACCGAGTTTCGAGTCTGCATCAAGATAGTTCCAGGGCCTGTAAACTTACAAACCAAACCTTCTGCCGAGGCAATGCCCGAGATGATACCACCAGATGCAACACGCTCCATGACATACTTGCAGTTCCAAGCAATCAAGTGACCGTTATCCACGATATACTTTTCACCCTCGACGAGCTAGTAGGTTTGTTAATTAACGCAAGAGTAACTTTCTCGGCAACACTCACATTCTTTTGTATAATGGCGCCAAAGCTCGAAACCCACAACAGTCCTGTACCGGCGATCTTGTAAACCCAGAGACCCTCACCACTGAACATTGCCTTGCCTAGTCCCTGTCTCTTATGGTCCTTGGTAACGCCCTGAGTTGAAGCCAAAAATGCATCATGGCCTACGGACCAGGTCTCTTGGCCTGTGAGGCGAAGAGTGGTGATATCACCCAGACTGTGAGGCGCAAGGAGGATTTCGCCTGGTCCAATATACGTCGAGCTCGATAAGTCGGCTCCAGTAATCATTTTTTTCACGCTGAATTTGATCTGACCCCTTAGGGTAACACTGGGAGACATGGCAATCATTGCGCCTGGTTTGCCGGACATGGGGCAGCCCATTGCGAGCTGGATAGTGAGAATCGTATTAGTATCGCGATGGCTGATTCGGTAGCTGCCTCCATTGAATGTTCCGATATCATCGGAGGCAGAGGTTCCCGCCGCCCCAACGAATTGGCCCGCCTCGGGTGCTCCGGAGACAGTCATAGCTATCGCGGCTCCTGCAGACTGCTGCGGTTCCTGCTGCGGTTCCTGCTTGGGCTTTTCAACTGGATACTGGTCATCGTCGAGAGGCGACACTGGGGGCGGCGGATCGTAGTTCTGCTGTGTAGACTGGGGAGTCGCTACAGGAGGTGTCGCCGTAGGCCTCATGGCCAAGTTGCTCTGCTGGCCTGGCGCATGATACTGGGTTTGCGGAGGCGGAGGTGTTGCTTGAGGCTGGTTGTGCTGAAAATGCTGCTGGTAAGCCGGTGCCGAAGTAGGGGGGGGAGGATAGTATCCTTGGGAGGAGCTGTGAGAGTGGTGTTTGGTTTGTGGAGACGGAGTCTGCTGCTGCTGTTGCTGCTGCTGGGGAGGAGGCGGATAGTGAACCGGCGTTGGTTGATGAGGAACTTGAGGCGATGGTGTATGCTGAGGAGGTGGAGGGTAGTTCATGGCCTGTCCAGGCTGCGCTTGAGCTTGCGGTTGGGGCGGAGGAGGATAAAATTGCGTGCGGTTCGCCGGGGGAGAGGTTGGTGGCGACGCATAGTGATGTTGTTGCTGCTTTGGTTGAGGAGCTACTCAGATATTGTGTGGTCAGCTTTGCTAGATGACATTTCTGAGGGTTTTGCGAACCTGGAGAGCTCTGTGCCGCGCCGGGCGGTGCTATTGAGGTGTCATGATCAGCTTGGTTGTCATGATGGATATATTCTAGCTGAAGTGGGACTTACGAGGATAGTAATGCTGTTGGGTCGCCATGTCTTTAGATAACAGTATGCAATGATTCACAGAATGAATGGAAAGGTTTTCAGAGATGAAGAACAAAAAGAAGAGTGAGAAATGAAAAGGTTCAGTCCGTAAAGGAGCTCTCCAGGATAGGTAGCTCCAAGCTGCTTCCTTTAGCCGCCCGTAACATGTGCCAAGCTAGGATAGCCCCGCTCCAATGCTGTGTTTCCCAACCACGATACTTGGAGTTTGGAGTTTGATATTGTAGATTTTGAAGATCAGAGAAATTGTAAAAGAAGAAAAAGTTCGACCGATTTTCAATTTTTCTACAATTTCTCAGTAAACCTGCCGACATTCCGTCTTGATTTGATCATCTTATCAACGAAGCGACACGGGCCGCGTCGCCAGAAACCAATTCTCCCAAACAACTGCAACACAAGCTGCAGAACGCACGCTGAATGCTTCCTTCAAGCTTACGCATGCCCAATCATGGATTGCCATCAAGTCATCAAACCCCTGTTCATTGAACTTTGTGGCCAGTTGACAGTTGCAAGCGCTCACGCGGGGCATCGTGGGCGCTTAACCACCATCTCCACGAGCCTATTGGTTTGCGAGGCAAATTAGCCCATGATTTTCTCCTCCATTCGGAAGAACTGGATCGACTTGTACATTGGTGAATGGAAACCTGGAAACTCCAGTAGGCTCAAGCATTTGCCGTTATTTAATTTTATCACGTGCAAAGAAAGAGCTGATAAAGTTCAATTTCCAGATTATTTGGTAGTCAGGTAGTGCGGCTTGGCGCGGGTATACGGGCCCGAATATCCATATGTTTACTCGAGGTATGCACTGTAAGCCAAGACTTGTTACCAAGTCACCCGAATTCCATCGCCATCATCATGTCTTGGCAAATATCTGGGGCATGCACTCCGTACTTATTCCCATTGCCAAGGAGCCATGACGGTTTCGACTACTGCGCATCGTAAAGTATAATACCAAGTATTCCCAGAGGTAAAGCCGGATCTTGTCTGCACTCCCATCCAACTCTTTCTAGGTTTCTAACCTGACTTGTGTAACTAAGGACGCGTCTAATGCAAGATGAGCCCTTGGTGTCGGTTTTCGGCCCTGAGCTGTTGTCGATGAATGGCAAGTTCAAATCCCAAGAAGCCGGATGCAAGCCATGAAACTCCTCAAGCTCAGGTATGCAGTAGGACAAGCCACTTGGACGGGAGGACTCGCTTCGGATCGCCATGTTCAGCTTGGGCTACGGTGTTGAGGCTGCGAGCTGATGCGAATCTTGGACTTAAAGTCTAAATAGGGTGTTGACAAGCCCAGCCATGCCTGACAAGGTACATTGCACTGTATGATCTTAGATCGGCATCGTGAATGGCGACTCATCCAATGACACTGATACGCTGGCATGCTTGTGACGTTGAGTGCGGCTCCGTTGCCCGGGAATACAACCGCCCAGCGGTGGTGGCATCTTCGTTTAGGATTATATAATACCTAGATTCATACCTGTCCTTGTTGTGGGGGTTGGCTTTCAAATTGCCCATTATAGTCTGCCTTGCGAAGATGACTCTTTGACTTGATTCACAATGATCAACCCACGGCCATAGGTCCCATGATGGCACTTCAAGCGCCACGATACAATGATATCACTGCAGGTTCTCTGGTCGCTCCGTTCCGACCCGCTCTCCTCGGGACGATGTGTTTTCTATCAGCTGAAGAAGCCACCATGAGCTCTTTTGATGGTCACAAGAGTCTTGGACACTTTCTAACGACCTTTGCATTTCCTTAGCTCCGGATCATACCAAGGATTCTCTAACGTTAGAATAACATGGCCCCTGCTTCAAACAAAGCAACTTTACCGTTGATATCTTCGCGCCGCTCATCCTCGTAGCCGTTGGATTCCACATCAGTAGTAAGACCGGGTTGAACCAAGGGGTAGTGTAAACTTACGAATTACCCAAGTGAGACTTGAGGCGTCTTTAATGTGCTTATAGAGTTCGGCTGTTGTAAGCACGCAAGCCCTACATGCGTGTTTGGGGAGACTTCGTTCCTTGTTGACCCAACTGACAGGTAGATAACCGAAGGTCAGACGCCACGTGTTAGAGATGGTATTTATGGCTGCCAATGTTCAACAGGAGCTGAACATGCAGGTTCACCGGAATGTCTTGCTGAAGCTTCGTATGTTGAGTTGCGTGAAATGCTGCTGATAAATCCTCTCAAGGTTTGCGTGTGGTAACTGCCAAGGCAGAAGGTAGACTTAGAAAACAACGCCAACCTAGAGATCACCATGCCGTCCTACATACAGCCTGTCAGATGATCAGCTTTCAGCCTCATGCAGGGACTTCAACAAATGATCAGCATCAAAGCGTAAAAGCCATGCAATCTCCGTCGGGGTGCGAGACATGCTTTTCTGTGACGTCGAAAGGTCAGCAGTAATCCAGTACTCCGTACAGTGATTTGGTATGCTCATGTCCACAGGGCAGAAATGGTGTCTCTTGGCAGAAAGCCTTCTTCACACTTCACCAAAGGTATCATGCAGTTCACAAGTAATTGTAACGTCAGAGGCATTTCGCTCTTGCGGCAGAGTGTAGGTGAATCTCAACTTCAACGTCATGCAGGAACACAAGCTCCGACTCATCTCAGCTTATTTAACAATCACTTTTCCTAAAAGAGACACCAAATATGACTTGTCGCGAGCATAGCTGCTGAGGCTTCCCCAGAAATGGGACCAGTCTCAGAATGATGCGTCTGGACCTAAAGGCCAGGAAACTGCCCTGTTTCGCTGAGACCCTGGCTTGGCTAACAACATATCGTGCAATAAACCGTTGATAGTCTGGCCCATAGTTACTATGCAAGCTTGGTGGAGCGAGAAGTACACAATTTATAGCCAGCCCATGGTCTGATTGAGATGCCGTTTCCGAGAGGCGTATCGCCAAGCAAAAGGCGCCTACCAACCAACAAGATATCCCTCTTGATAGGTTTTGCAGTTTTTAATTCTCTGCGAGACCCAACAAGGCTTTCTGCTGGTCCGCCCGTTATGATTGAAATAGATGCATGTATGGCGTCCTTGCGCCCGCTCTGGAAGCCAGGTCTGCCCACGCCTTACGTCGTTTTATTGATCTCCGCAGATTAACCTTGAGATCTATGCATAGGTAGATACTAAGGAAATGTGGCCCAGAACTTCCCGAAGAGATCAGCAGGCTAAACATGGATGGCTGATCGTCGATGAGTTTCTTCCAGATTAGCTCAAATGGTGATAACTTTGCTCCCAGCCCTAGACCGAGCCATTCCCAACATCCCTGTCAGGCGGATGGTTTAGTCTCAGGAGGAGCTTGAAAGGTGCAATCCAGAGGAGAGACATGGTCTGAGATATTGGATCCGAGGGTCAAATAATCGCAGCGAGCTTATTTACCCTTTGGAGCTGGTCTGCTTATACTTCTCCCTGCCGGCAGACCACGTACGTCCGCTCGCGACAATACCATACGTAATACGGCGAGTTAAATGAGCAATCATGGGCCAACAACGGCGACGGCACCACGTGGAATGAATCTTGTAGACCAGGAACAATGCACTGAACCACAATACAGGCACATGGCATCAATCAGGTCAAGGAGGCGGCTCACCTCTCGTCCCAGCAGTTGAAGGGAGGTCCAGACCTGCATTGACATCTGGTTACTAGGGCGAAGTGATGGCCTAGCCTCTTGCGGGTTCCTATTGATAGTTTTCCTCGCTCATGATGGCTAAATCTCGAATCATTGCCACCAGAAACCCGGCACCTTGGGTCAGGACTGTTTGTTCTTGGTATTAACGTTGTATTACCAACTCCACGGTCCCCGGAAATGAGGCTTATCACAACGATTCTGCAAAGCCAGGACCGTGTCCTTGGATCATTTCTGCAACGCTGAGCCACGGTGTCGGTTCACAGAGAACAGCGTCAGATTCTGGATTCTTACGATGCGCTTTAGAATTGGCTCGTGGGTTTCGAAAAGCTGACCTGCATAGACTGACGACGCCTCACCTCGTCAGCACGTGGTTGAATAAAAAATTAGACCTTGTTTTGAGTTGCGTTGCAGTACGAATACCTATGTATCTACTGGTCTAATGTGCATAAAGAGACATAATTTCATCAACACACATATGACTTCCTAATCAACATCAGGATCTTGGAGATCGCGGTGTACATACCTGGGATGGTACGGATGCAGACAGGGGGGTCGGCTCCATAGAATTGCAGTCGGTTAAGCATTTGACACGATTCAAAATGCCAAGCTTGATTCCTGTCGAAAATGGTTGCTGCTCCGTCATAGCCATCATGAGCTGTGGTCTTTGTCACAATAGCGGCGACGCCATCAGACATTTGCATTATTAGCAAGCCAATTCCGACTTGCAAGTTTACCAGGTCAGGTCATGGCTTTAGAGGCCAAACTTCCACAACGCCCAGCCATTTGAAAGTTTGGAAATCTTATGAGGCTTCACGAATACTTGCTGAAGGATTTGTGCTCAACTCCTGACTCAGTAATTAATCCTCGGTACCGAGACACTGATGGCTTCGGAGGTTGAGCTCACCAGAGTTTAGCGTTCAGTGCTAAGAATGGCCAAGACCTGTTGTTCCCTGGTTCTCCGTTGTGAGGGACGCGAAGGAACCGGGTTAATGGACGCTAGAGAGCATATCACAGCACTGTTTCAGGTATCTTGTTAGTAAAGTTACTCAGAAGATATGATGAGTATTGTTGAAGGTTTTTGAGGCTATCTTGGCTTTGATAAAAGCGGGCTGTTTATCACGGGAAAGACGGAGGGCTGGGATCTTGGCGGGGACAGACGCAAATAAATGGATAGATGCGATTGGACATGATCGGACATTTAGCGTCCCGTCTGGTCTGTATCTGCCCTACAGGGTGATGGCTATGTTATGTTGGTTCAAGTGTTGGATCGTGAGTATGAGGTGCCGGATATTGCAACAATTGTAGCAGACAGAACTGATTAGACGTCTGAGGACATGGGATAGGTATCAACTATATCATGTATCATATGCTGTCAGATACCGTTCTCATATGCTGTGTCATAATCGATTAATGCTTCCGGTACAAACATTCCTCATCCTTGTCAATGCAAACAACATACCGTATTATACCAACTTGACCGCATGAGGATGTGTTAAAGATGGCCTTGTCAACACATGAATTGAGCCTCCACTATGGAATTCAGAATCAACACAGAGCCAAGCAAAGGGGCCTGGGGCTTTAGGGGTGGCACCAGGCTTCAAGATACCGCCGAAAAATTAACCCTTTTCAAGGTGAGGAGGGTGACCTTCGAGACGTGAAGGGGATGCGGGGTTACAGTACAGGCGGCATTTGGGGCTCTACTCAGGTGGAAACCCGCGTCGTAGTGCAGACGCTGACGCCAGTGGGCCGTCAATTCTCGAGCTGACGGCCCTCCAAGACGGTCAGCCCTCTTTCATGTTGTATCTTTGATTTCAGGGGTGAGATTGAGATCAGACTTGTGCAGTTATAGTTGAGCTAGCACGATCTACAGTATATTTATGGCAGAACAAACCATACCCAAGAGAGGTACTGTTCGCGACTGAATGGACAGTGACGTTGCCCGTGAACTGGTCGATATCCAAGTTCAAGGGCTGGCTTCACTTGACTTGATGTGACTCGAGTTGAACTGAACTGAACTGAAGTGAGGGCGTGTTGAGGCTATGATAGACCCACCCTAACTAACAAGGACATGAACATGAGCTGATATGCATTTGCATCCATGTAACTCCCACCAACAGAGAACGCCAAAACAATCGCCAAGCCCGAGATGAGCCAATCGCACTTTGAACAAAGACCGCTGTTCCACTTTCACTGCGACTGAGGGCCACCCTACGACACGCTGTCGGGTTTAGAGACCCGGCTGTCGGTACAGTCCAGTACCACCTCGAGGGTTGATTGCTCCGGCAGGACGGTCACTGGGCGACACACCCAGCGGGCAGACTTGGACACCGTCAGATGGAAACAAAGAAATAAAGATACGGTACTGAAATGTACCAACGGGACTTGCAGCAGTATGCATGTAGCTTGTCTTGTTTGTATGTAATATCCAATGGGCTGTGCAATCTAGCCAAAACCCCAACCATTCTGTCGGATCATAAGCTAACAGAGTTAGCAATTCAGATAGCCTACAGACTATGTATAACAAGTACCAAGGCTAATTTTTAGTCACTACCACCATTGCTCCACGCCCGTCCACCCCCAGCAATGAATTGGCGTCAACGCCTGGTCTTCTAGCGCAACGCGGATGCCTTCATATTACCTGCCCTGCCCTGTTCTCCCCTGCTTGCTTGCTTGCTTCTCCTTCTCTTTGTCTTCTCTTTGATCTTCCATTCATCTAGTCCGTGTTCCTGTCTTCACCCCAATCTCTAACCTCACTTCATCATCTTTAATAATACTTCACCTTCATGGGGCAAGTCAACTGCCTCTAGCCATGTGCGAGCCTCACACAGCGCACCAGTGGAGAGACTCACCTTCAAAGGCGCCCCAACACCAACAGAAGCAGGATATCAGTACTACGGCTTCACCTTCAACTACAATAATGTCCTCCGAAAACGTGACATCAACCCAACGACCATCATCGCCACCGGATTCACCACATACTTCATCATCAATATCAGCATCTGCATCATCCTTTCAACCCCAATCAATCGACGTCCTCGCTTCCCAACTCGGCAGCTCTTCCTTAGATCATATCCGTAACCACTCTTTACTACCGACTTCACGCCTTCCAGAAACCGCCCTCTCACCTATTCCATTACCTGATAATGACTGTGTCAACATTCAGTCGGTGCTCAGCTGCCAGGGCGCCGGCTCTATGGAGATTGATCCCAATCACGACGTTCATACGGTGACCTCATGTAACACTCCTACCACTGGAAATCAAAAGGATGTAGAATGCCCTATAAACAGACCTTCCAAACCCTTTATGCCCATTACTGTCGACCCAACCGCACTTGCCGAAGCTCCAGGACAGGTCTCAAGGTCAATATACATGCCCAACACAAGTGGCACCTTCGAAGTTGACGAAGGATACTGCGAAGATGACGATGACTTCTCTTGGCTTCAACCACTCGTGCCTCGAAGGACGGCTGGCACGCCCGATGGGGTCAAGAAGCGATACGAGCTTGGATACAGAAGATCTGCCGATGCTGCAAATCGCTGTCGCAACACAGTCCACAGTGTACCCCGGATGCGACGACGGGACAAGAAGAGGAGCAGACAATCGCAGCCTCACTCGGCAGCAGGCTCCGTGAGGGGCCGGTCGGATTCACAGGCCTTGCAGATGATTGCTTCAACCCAATAAAGCACGAAAAGTTTCGGCGCTTTAACCAAAACATTTTAACAGCCTACATAGTGGGCGCAAGCGATATGGATACAAATTGTCCCCTTCAAGAAGGGCTGGTTCACGGCATAACGGAGTTACATGAGATGAGCATTTACACGAGCGAAGCATCTGCCCTCTGAGGCAGTAACGGACGAATGGGCCGAGGCGTTTTTTTAGTGGTTTTTGAGATTTAGACTCATTGGTGTTTTTGTTGTTTTTGAGGAATCACAGCCTGGCGTATGGGTATCACGGCCAGCATTATTTCTGTTATTTCATGGACAATGTACAGGGCGTTGAGGTTTGGAATATGCATATGCTTGGAAGACAGGACCAGCATGAGGCGCATCATACTTGAGAGAATCACGGCCAATGCTCAAGGATCATGGCCAGGGAGCCAAAATGGCACGGCATTGCATTGTACGACCAACAAGGTTGGTTTTGGTATTGGTATTATCATGTATTTTAGGAGTGCCTCACACAGCGTCTGGCCTAGGTGGACAGACAGATCCATCCCGCGGCATAAGATAAAAGAAGTGCAACAAACCCGTGTGCGATTGTCACACGCAACACAACGTTGTTCAGTGAGCGTCATCGATGTGTCAATAAATATGTTGCTGGCTCAAGGTTTCGGCTGTGTTGGACATCGCCCATGAAGGGGGGAATGGGACGAGAAAAGGGCTCGATTGTGGTTGGACGCCAATCTAGATGACTCTTAAACTCTATCGGACACAACTGATGAAGCCATCACCAACCGGCCATAGTAATCAATCATTCTGCCCGTCAGAGCAGAAAGATTGCAATCGTCGGGTCTAGTGACAAATCATCGAGATACGTAAGCATGGCACGGCATGTCGAGCATGTACAGTAAGCCGGCGAAGGCGTTTTCGTTTTCCCACACATCACATCGAGGAGTTACGCCCGCCGTTCACACATATAATTCATCCGCTCAGCTCATCCTATCGCATCGTACGAGCGCAGCCGCAGATAAATCAATTAATCCGTGCCGTCAACAGCCGCGCGCCAGATCGCCGCAAGCCCCTTGAGAGAGTTTCATCGGTCTAGGCTCGCAGACGATGTGGATAAACGGGGGGAGGGGAGCCATTCTGAGTATAGTAATTCAAGAGGCCTCAGAGGAGAAAAAATGATTGTTTACTATTGAGAGTCATGATGACTGGGGCGTTGTTGAGGTGATGAGGTTTGACAAGGCGACGGAACATTCTTGACATGAGACATAAGATATGAGACATTCGAGGGGAAAAGATCCATCATGAGGATGCAATTGTTCTTAATTGAATGTGTCGGGTGAGGGCGATTGATTGATCGATCAGAGAGGGGAACTGGACGCAGTGACAGTCATACCTATGGAGGTTAGCCCGTGGAGGGGAAGACCTGTCAGATCTGATCAGACCCCCTGTAAAAATGTCATGTCAGATGTAACTCATGCAATGCAACCGGGCTGCAAGGCACCAAAAGCCAGGGCCAGGTCCAGGTCCAGGTCCAGGGCACTAGAACAGAACATCAGGGGTCTTTGTCAGCCCGCCTGAGATAGAATCAACATCAAGACCAAGATAGATATGATGTGCTGTACCAAACGTCATGTGATGCAATATCCTCATCGATAGATCATCGTTAGACGTCATATCGCCAATCACTCATTCAATCTGAATAGCCTCTTAAACTCTACAGTTCTGTGCCTGTGTCCAGTTCAAGCAACGCTCATCACCAGCCGGGACCAACTCAAACTCTGTCACTCTCTCACCCATTAACGCTCTGCTCTCCCCTCTGGGCCTCGCCTTCGCCCTTCCCGTCCACAAATGCTAATACTAATGCTAGGCTAACGTAGGTACACCCGTAAACTCTACTTTAGCCCATCCCAGCGCCTCTGCCTCTTAGTCTCGAGTGGCTTCAGGCATCCAGAGCATCACCACTTCCCGTCCAAGGAGGGTCAGATCATGCCAGGTCAGGATTCTTTGTTCGCATTCGCACATCAATCGCGGGGACTTGATATTTTTCTTCAACTTGATTCTTGATATAGAAACATATCTCTCATCTATTTAATCAACATTTTCAACACAAAGAGATCGTCCTGTTTTAATTCCCGCCTGGAATAGACAAAGGGGGGTCAATCATCTGTCCATGACACGAGAATCTCTGTCAATGGAATGCTCCCTCATAGCCCCGTGCATTCCTCCCGCTGTTGCACTCAAATCGCCCTCTTCCAAGTAGCAACCCGACCCAACGGTCTCGTTGCCGCGTCAGAATGAATTCGTAGCCCTATCTTCCTCACTCTCATGGCATTGATTCTGATCCTGTCCATCAATAATCAATCTCTTGCTGCCAATCTTAACAAAGACCAACCTTGTTTTTTGTTACCGTGTCTCGCCCGTTTCTCTGGTGCCCGTTGCTGGCTTGTCCGTTGCTCCATTGACTTGACTTTGGCCATCTCCACGCCTTGCCAGGTCTCGTTCGCTTACCGGCCGAGTCTCTTGTTGCTCGTCTTGAACTTTGTTTTGCTGCTTCTGACTGGCTAGGGTGCTCCTCACTCTCACTCAAAGGCTCCTCAGGCTCCGTACCTGGCTCCTTCTTTTCATTCCCTCCGCTGCCATTCTTTTGGCTCTCATCTCATTCATGCCATCAACTTCCACTTCCACTTCGACATCTTCGTCGTCTTCCTTAACACTCTCGGCCAGCCCTAGGTGACTCGCTTGGCTGACCACGCCCCCGTTACCTTCTCATCCACCAGCTTCAACCAATATAGCGGAACAACAGTGTAACATCCCAATGGCCTCCTGGACTCTGCCCTATCGGGTTGAGGCTGTCGACCGTGAACCGGGCTTCTACTGGCAGGATATCGACGATGGACCTCACGATGGATCAAACGACCTCTTCGGCCAGTTTCTCAACCTTGAGACTGAATTCCCGTCTTCATCTTCCATGTCCGATCAACACGGCCATGACCAATTGATGACAACTCTGCCAAACGGACTCATCCTCGACCATCCCGGGGCTGAGTCCACTGCATCTGCCTCCTCAGGCGTTTCGACGACTGAAGACGATTTCGACTTCTTTTCACGTAGTCCTCAAATCGATGCGACAGTCCCTTCTCAACCGGCTTCATCCGCTGTCCCTGGTCTATCGCATGAGATCGATCCTCGAAGCCTTGCACTTGCAGGAACCGATGGATTGATCGTCGAAAAGCCTCCCCCGATGCCTCGAGTTTCCATGTCAGACCCAGAACTACCTCGAGTCGACGGCATATCGCTTCATTCCTCACCGGGAAGGCGTGTGCCTGTTTCGCAACCATCGTCGCCCACGCCGCCCAACACCATGGCCAGGAAACCCAACAAATTCGTCGAGGCGCTCTCATCCACAATTCGTAAAGCCAGCAAATTTCGCAAACCCAAGAAGCACATCGCCATGGACCGCCCAGGCTCTCCAACCATGGACAACCCACCTCGGGCCTTGCGACTGCAGCATCACGAATATGGCAACGGTAATGACGCATTCCCCCCATCACCAACATGCGGGCCGGATAGCACCAACTTTGTTCATGGATTTTGTGACGATCCCTTTAGTGAAATTCCTCAGCCGCCACCCAACAACTCTCTCCGCTTCTTCAGCGCCAACGGAATCCACACACCAGCAGTGTCTCCAGGAGTCAAGGCTGAACCTGGTATTTACCAACCTGACATGTCAGGGCAAGTTCCTCAGTCAGCTTGGCAGCATCAACAACACCCTCACCCTCACCAGCATCCACATCCTCAGGCCCATGTCCCCCCTCACCCTCATCAACAACCCGTCGCGGTGGTGGGCTCTGCACCGGAGACATGGCCGGGACAAGAGTACATGGCTCAGAACCCTCATCAGAGTGGATGGTGGGATCTGAATCTTCTAAACCAAAATGGCGAGTATGTTGTCGTCGACCCACAACAGCAGAAGAACGCCAACCTCAACCTCGCCATGCACGCCCAGCATGCCGAGCTGCCGTACGAATACCAGGTTCATGATCCCAACTCGGCCGGCCTCATGATTCATATGCCACAACCACGGAATGCCTCAACTCCTGTCCACGACCTCTCGCTCAACGCTCAGACTTACCTTCCTCCGCCGCCTATCCCCCCGACATCAGAACGCCATCGCCCACCGCGAGCGCCATCTTCTGGGGCCCGACACTTGTCGTGCTCTCCAATCCGTAAGACAAGGCAACCTTCCATTCCACCCACGCCGGCCACGGCACACTCGCGCCACAGCTCCAACGGGTCTGTTGCATCAGCTCGCAGCGCCTCGGGTCGAGGCATGGTGCCTGGGACTCCCACAGCAATGCGCAAGCAACGACGATCACGAGATGCGAGTGGCAGCAGTGGAGGTGGCGAGATCGGGTTCGTCAATTTCACGCCCAGTGATGGTGGTCTCCTCATGACGGGCGTTGCGCCGAGCGGCAGTTCCAAGACCAAAGCGCGACGAGAGCGCGAAGCGATGGAACGAAGACGACGACTAAGCGAGGCGGCCATGAAAGCGGTGCAAGCGGCGGGTGGTGATGTCGACAAACTCATGGAGCAGGGCTTTGCATTTTAACCCCCCAGGTTCGATCAACTTGGGTCTGTTCATTTTTTCCTGCGTGAGAACACGTATGTGGCTGTCGGAACTTTCCGCCAGACTTTTCAACTTCGCATCATCAAATCACCAGTATGTATTTGATGATGCAGAAACGAAGAGGAATGAGGGGAAGGAATACTAATTGGTGTTGGTGTTGGTGTTGGCG
>JABFFJ010000261.1:0-103278 GCA_013623715.1 Fusarium verrucosum
CAAACTAGCACCCGCTCTTCCCATAGGAACGGGTCCCAGCGCTGCGCCTCCACCTGTCCCTTCGCAACCGACCCCTGGGACTATGAGACAGTCCATCGATACACCTCGCGCTGCTCCACCACCACCTCCTCCTACAGATAACAGGCGACAATCTGTTGACATGCCACGAGCGGCACCTCCGCACCCGCCCCCCCCTCCAGCAAATGTCCTTCCTCCGCAGCCACCACAGTCGCCCCGCCAGGAAGATGATCATGATCTATACAACTATCCAGCGCCCCCTGGCGGACACGCTTATGCTCCCAGGACGCCCAAGATAGAGGAAGAGGGCATCTTCCCTCCATCGCCATCTGTTTCTTCTCCTGTAGATCGGAGAGCCCCGCCTCCGTCTGTTCCTGCGGGTCACGCCTCAGGTCGACCATCTCTTGATATTTCAAAAGGTGCTCCTGGAACTAGACGATCAGCAGATGCCCACCGACCATCAATGTCGATGGAGTCAGGTTTCATTGCGAACGAATTGGACCTGGCCATTCAAAGCGGTTGGTGGAAGCAGGCTAATCAGGTGCCACCTGTACTGCAAGGCCGTAAGGACATACACTTTGAGGCTGAAGAGTCGACATCTACCAATGGCGGGCAACAAACGATAATAACCCGCGAGATCTTCATCCTATATCAAGACTACTCACAAACCTTCTTGACAATTCGATACGACCCTTACGACCCATCGGATGTTCAGCTTGAGCAGCGTCATGAGCCACCACCTCGTCCACTACGCCAGGATCAGATGGAAGAGTATTATGAGCGATTCGGTCGCCATATCTCGACGGCTGTAGCGGCCAAGAAGGACACTGTTGTCGCAGACGGCACTCCTCAGGGTCTTGTTCTAGAGCTTCTCCGACCTTACAACGACGCTCTACCTCCTGTCGGTACTCGTGCCTACGGCGCCCTTGTCTATTCCAACATGGCAAACGCATCAACTCAGCAAAACGACGTGATCCGAGCTGGAGACATCATCACCGTCCGCAACGCCAAGTTCCAGGGCAAGCACGGTCCCATGCATGCAAAGTACTCTGCCGAGGTGGGCAAACCTGACCATGTTGCTGTAGTATCTGAGTGGGATGGCACCAAGAAGAAGGTGCGCGCGTGGGAACAGGGCCGCGAGAGCAAGAAGGTCAAGGTGGAGAGCTTCAAGCTCGACGACCTGCGCAGCGGAGAGGTCAAGATCTGGCGCGTCATGCCCCGAAGCTGGGTTGGCTGGAGTAGCCAGTCCTAGTGCAGCTGGGGACGACGTAGCGAGGGTGATGACGATCTCTGGGAGAAGATGTCCATGATGATGATGACGACGAATAATAGGAGGACGAGTTCAAGATTGGATGTTGGGCCGTGGCTGTATCCTCAGGCGTTGAGTGGTGGGTTAAGGGTTCGAGAGCGTTACAGGAGGAGGATATGATGCGCTGCAAAGAGGTGTGTGCGTGCGTGCTCAGATAGGGGACGAGTGGAACATGAGACATTTAGTTAGTTGTAAAGCAGTTCGATTCAGTAGGCTATATTATCGACCGATGCATCTTATCCTGTGTCACGTCTGACTCTTCTTTCAATATCTCACACATCAAGAATCCCATACTTGTCTCTGTTTAACAAAGTCTCGCACGAACCCGAGACATCAATCTATTTATTTCAAGCACGGCCCGACCGTCTACACAGCAGTTCCACGGGCCACGTTTCTATCTCTGACCGGCTACACCTAATGTCTTGGAGAGTTGCATTTTATAAGCCTGAGCAGGCATCATGCCTCCATCCTCTTACAATGATCGACAAGATCTTCAACGGCGGAGAATTATTATCAAAACAAAACTAGACGATAGTTTGAGGAGGGTAGTGTCGCCAAAGCTCCTGGCATGCGACCTAAAATGGAAAAGAACTCGCATGAGAGATCATCGGGAAACTATGAGATGGTGAGTGAGAGAGGTGCTGACAGCTGTGAAGGTTGTGTGAGCAGCAAAGAGATGATTAAGCTCAGTGTATTCCGCGACTTGACGTGGAGTGATTAGATGAATCAAGTCAGGTTACCCCTTCATAGTATCGGGAAGAACAGGAGGAAACGTTTCATAGAGATAGAAATGCCTGGGAACGTGGGATAAGGCAAGTGAATCAATGTCTGGTGAACAATTGTACTGACTTAACCGCGTGGTCGCAGCGGCAGGCAAAAGATGGTCACGTTGAAACGCACAGGACAGCTTGTACAGCGTCTCGCGTATCAGAGACCTACATTCATGATGCAGCAAAAGCTGAATCCCTTTTGTTATGCACAATATGTAGATGCATAGGGAAGAGTGGCTGGCAGAAAAGGCGCAGGGCCCGAATATCCGTCTCCTGTCCATTCGGATCACGCCTCAATCATCCATGAATTCTAGACTCATCGCCTCGAGAGTATTGTAGGTTGTGCAAGAGCATAATATTGGCATATTCCACCGACGGGCCGGTACCCCCATGTCCAACACGTGAAGGAAAATAGAAGCATGGGGAAGCAGAGCGAGCGCTCTGACGTTCAGGCGGAAAGTGAGGCGTCGGGTATTTTTATCAGGCTGAACTTGGAGGTCTTGTTGGCGGCTATGGATTCTGAGGCCAGACACAATATGCTTTGAACTTTACTTGAAGCCTTCGTCATGAGCCCAATCGTCTGAGGGTCATGATGCTGTCGATTCTCGGTTAAGCAACTGCATCTTGGTACAGTAGACGAGTTCCTGTAGGATTGCGTCAACTCGACCTGCTGGTCTCGGATGCGTGCAGTAGCGAGAAGATGAGCGAAGAAACAGGTCAATTACGCTAAAACGTAGCTTGGGTTGAGATGCAGAGATGACAAAGATTAGGTCTGGCCCGAGACAGACAGAGGTCAGCTCGGTGACCTCCAGACTTGAAGCTTACCACGGATGATGCGGTGCTCGTGACATGACGACATAGGGTTCCTGTTGAGTAGTATATCTGCAACTCCAGCTTGGTGTAGGTGTTCGAAAATGGAAATATGCCTGTTTCTGCTCTGATTGGGGTAGTTGGTTCGATGTCCAGATGTCTCCAAGAGCTTCAAGCAGTTGGTTCTTCTTTTCGGTATTGCGGCCTCATGATGGTCAGGCACAGGTACCACGAAACGCCAAGGATGATGCAAATACGACAACCTGACGATTGCACTGACTCTTGACGAGACTACGAACACGATTTTCAGGGTGCTCGTTTGGCTAGCAAGAGAGCCACTGATCTTGCTATTGGCCAAATCGTCCATCGAACAGGGGCCAGAGCTCACGAGGGCGGATGGGCGGTCAACACATGAACATGGACTGCTGCATCTCGATGGACCAATTTGATGGACATATCGCTTTTGGCCTGCATATTCAACGCGTGCGATGCGAACCAAGAGGTGGGATGAAGCTGCAGGGTGGGACATAGCTAGTGTTCGAGCCCAAATTGAAGATCATCTCAGCCGTGTAACTATGTAATCAGTTTGCGCAATGAGTTGGTTGTACGACTCACTCTCCAACTGAAAGTTAGACAGTGTAGCGTTGAGTACCTAGTGACGTGGATGAAACCCGAATGCTTCAAAGTGTTGATGGCGTCTCAAGTCCTACACGCTAGGATGCACGATGATGGTGTTGGGTGTCAAAGCAAGGCATTCCCTGGGTGTCAAGATGGAATTTCAAGAAAATACCGAGTTCGATCCGACAAACCCCATCTTGAAGATCCCGTTGTGACGATAGCAAGACGGACATGACTCTTATGCTTCGTGATTGCTTCCTGCGAACAAGTTATCCCATGCCATATCGACCATGTAGGTATCATGGGCCAGCAAAGTCGTGAGTTGGCCGACCCGCCGCGAATATTGCTACTGTACATGCCGGGATATGTATGGAGCGGGACGGCCCAGTAGTCGCAGTGAGTCAATTAAACCCATTGGCAGGCAGTTCAGCAGGCAAATCGTCGAGGCTGATGCTGGCTGTAAACTGTGGAGAGGGATTTGATAATGGAGCCTGAGAGATCATTTTAGCCAGGCTTTTGCATGGCGTACCCTTGTCATGACAGCTCCCTAAATAGAAGCACTTGACGGGCGGAGCAGAAAGCATCGTCGCCTGGGCAATCTCATTCACAGTCGAGTCCATGTCAAACATGTGGCTTTGCCAATCTCAATCGTCATTGCAGCCTCGCCACGGGCATTGCCAGCAACGAAGTCATAGCGAAACCGTTAGTGAGGCAGACACGGCGGATATAGAGAAGGCTGACGCGTTCTATCTAAGGCTCTGTGCAACTTTGCGCGATCAAAGGCAAAGAGGTGAGATGCCGTGGGATCCAATCGGCCGTGCATATGAGATTCCGGGGTCACCGGGGGGTGGTCTGAGACATTCTGGATCATTGCGAAGAAAAGCCCGAGAAGCCAAAGAGACGCGTGAACACTGAGAGAAGAATGACTTGGATGGTTGATTCTCGGCTTGGTTGGTGGAAGCTGAAAATAGGGATGGATGGTGAAGGAAACCCCAAGTTGGCCGAAAATGCAAGGATTCGATATGATGATACACAGAGGGCCAGGAATAATTAATTTCTCATAAACTTAAAGGGGACACAAAGTTGTTGTTTGAGGTCGATACAGTATAGTACAGTACGGCACATTAATCGGCAACTCGGATTTGAAAAAAAGGAGGATATTTGCTATGCACTTGTGATGCCTCAGGTGGAATGTCTTGAAGCCTGCCTGGTGAGGCAGGAAATTAGGTACCTCCCGTCGGTACCTGGTATCGCGATGCCCGCCCGGGAGGCAACCTGCACCTTCCGTGATGGATTCAGACCAGCAGAGGAAGGCAGGTATGGGAAGATAATCAGGAAAGCACAATTCAGATATAAGCTCACATCACCTGATGCGGTAGGTAATGAACAACATCGTGCTCACCTCAGTCATAAAATCATGGAGTCTTTCAAAATCAGACAAACATCCAACAAACGAACCCTTCTTAGTACATAGCCGATATGCACGCATGCACGCATGCACTGCACACACACAATGAACCAGCCGGGTCGTGTTCCAGAAACCGGCGACTTCTCATTTGTTGACCATGATGCTGATACTTCCAGAGCGGTACGTTATTTACTTTTTGGATTCATCAATGATGGGAAATAATAACTGGGTCATGAGCCAACGCACGGCAAGTTGAGTTTCAACAGCCTCACAGTGGACAAGGCCCTCGTGGGGGGAAACACAACGCTGGTTATGCGTGGTGATGAAAGATTGGCGGGTCTCTCGGAGACGACTGGAGAATCGCAACATTACATTAGGGGTCCTCCAATATGGAGAGCAGAGAGGATCATCTGTCTGTGCGTGTTTCTGTACGGATACAGCAGGCAATGAAGGACCTCTAGTTACCGGCTGGAGCACTCCAGCACGTTGGTTATTCGGTCTTGGCCCGATACCACCCTGAAAACTTCGCTCGATTCTCGCGACGTCCATTTCATCGCCATCCTCGAACCAACTCTAGTAATCAAGCTTACAGTACAGCATTGACGCTATACTTGATCGCGACAACCATTTCAGCGAGATCCCATCGATCGGCGGGCACCAGAACCCACCATCCTGACTGAGAAACGATTGTCGCCATCACCCCAGAAGACCGAATAGACGGGACGGAGAGGAAACAGCCCACCCATGGTGTGACTATGAGCTCGACATGAGCTTCCAAACAGCCATTGCACCCTAGCTGTGGCCTGTCCCTTGTGTGGTACACCGTCACAACGTCCTCACACGCGCACCCTCTTACTCACTTGAGTGGCCGAGCACTGGCCGATGCGCACTAGGGATCTCATCCGGGGCACTCGCTCCCCAATGATGAAGGCCCTTATTGCACTGTTCACGGTCAGAATAGAGTCATCTAGTTATTTCCTGCTACTGTATGTTCTAGGCGCTTGCCCCCAATGCATACCGATGCAGACAGACGCTCGGTTGTGTGTCAAAATCTGGAATGCATCGCCTGGGGTTATCAGCCATCTACCGTTGAAGTTGCCTCCCCAAGAATGGCCGGCCGACTTTTTCATGCGCTGCCTGTGACCCGATGGTCTGCCCACCGTTGACTTGACGGTAGCAGCGCTTTTAATTTACAGGAGCATACTGCTCCCCCGTGTCCAGACCTTGCTGTCTCTTGCAACCAGACAATAAAATGCAGTCCAGTCCAGCCAGCCAGCCAGAGATGTTAGGGCTGCAACAGTGTTACCGTTGGCTGCATACAAGAGACACTAGGGGGGTGGCTATTGAAAGCTAAGCACGCGTCTGCGAGATGAGGTCTGAGGCCGGGGCGAGGCGAGGCGATTCTTCCACTTCGCACCTCTCTCCCCGCCGTGGTCCGAGTTGACAGGTGGTCCCAAAGTGGTCCGTCCCGCCAGGTTCCTGATGTGGCCTCTCGAGTCGAGTCCAACTCCATGCCTGAGCACACGTCCTACCCCTGGCATCTCGACAGCTCCACTGGCTGCGTATTAAGGTCAGGCTCGGTACCAAATAAGCCCCCCTCCCCACCTACGACCAACGTCCGTTAGTCTACCATCCATATCAAGGCAGAACCGACTCCAGGTGAAGATATATCTCTTTTGATTGTCTCCCCATTTATTTCATTGCCAATTTCAAGGCTATCTAATCTGACACAATCTGATTGAAACTGGCTGTGTAATATATATCACACCCTATATACACGACCAAAGCTTAAGTATTACTCGCTTCACATTTACTTCAAACACCTTCTACAGCTCAACATCTACACCACTTACACGTACTCCTTAACTGTATCACTATATCAACACCAACCAACGACCTTGGATACTACAACACTCAACCCTTTTCAATTGGCGACAAGTAAACAATGACGTCCGATCTATCACCACGGCGGCAACGGAAAGTTGTCATCACCACATCTCCTGCTCCCTCCGAGTCGGATTCACGCCGCGACTCCTACTTTTCAGAAACATCCCAATCAACAGCCCCCACATCTTTTCACTCTGCTTCCGGTTCAAATAGCAAGTGCCCCGATTCTTCTCACGGAGAAAGGCCTACAACAGCAATGAAGACGACAGCCGCTGAGTGCAGATTCAACGCATCATCATCCTCTATCGCTACATACGACTCCGTTCTGTCCGAGATGCCACCCTTGTGTAGAGACTTGCCAGTCGGTGGTTCATCAGTGGAATTTGATGACGAGGAAGAGGAAGAGGAGGAGGAGGAAGACGAAGAGGAAAGCGGCGACGATGACGACGACGACGACGACCGGGAGGATGAACAAGAGGACGCTGACAAGGACTTTGTTCTATCCGACCCCGAATCGCTTCACATCCCCCCCGTGTTGCCTCCATATCGCGGGACCTCCAACGAACGCCCCTGTCGACCATCTACGCCTCAAGACTTTGGTCGTTTATTTCCTTCACTGGACCGACTTTCTGTCCGCCACGACGATTGCACCTCGGATGGCAACATGAACCTCCGTGTCGATACTGTTGTTCCCTTTGGACACACTCGACGGACGCTCGCGGTCCAACTATTCCACCTGCGCATGCACGACCTTGCCCGTCGGGAGTTTTCCCTGCGTCGGTATTGTCGCGACTCTGGCCGAGAGGTTTGCAACTCTAAGCGTGCATATGCTCCAGCACCTACCAACACCGTTGCTGCGGCACGCCCTGCCATTCAACGGTCGATGAGCTCCGCTGTCCGAACGATGACCAACCCGTTTCACCGACCAAACTCGAGCAACTCGTCTTCAATCTTCAAATTCGGCAATGGTAACGGCGCCTCTGACAACGCTTCCGTATGGTCCGGCTCGCATCATAACGAAAAGTCCGAGTCACAATCGCCCAAGCCCAAGGCACGAATGGTACCTACCAACCGCATCAAGCTCGAGTTTAGCAACTATGCTCGCGTGGATATTGCACGACGAGGTGGACGCACCAACAAGCGATATGAGTTTGAGTGGTGGGGTCATTCGTACGCCTGGAAGCGTGTGATTGACAAGAACCTCAATGTTGTCTCATTCCATCTTGTTCGAGACGGCCATGGTGTACCCGTCGCTCATATCGTCCCTGAGATGCGCAGCCCCAACCAAATTCTTGACGACGAGATGGCTGGAGCTTGGGTTACTCCTTGCTACATCTGGATTAGCGACAACAGCATCATTGATGCTATTACTGACGTGGCTGAGTAAGTTGTCATGAGTCTCCCCTTATGGTAATTTTATCTAACAGAACTTCCTTTTAGTGTCATCATCGCCACCGGCCTCATTTCCCTCGTCGACGACTGCATCAAGGAGCGATGGCAAGCCAAGAAGCCTTCACATCGTGCCATTCGCAGGCACGCTAGTGATGTGAGGCACTCGAATCCTCGCTCATTTATGCCCAGCTTCTTTGGGCGACGTCACTCAGAGGAACAATCTTCAAGCCATGGCTCAATGAGATTCGGCCGCAAGCCTGTTGCTGCATATTGATGGCCAAGCTCCATCAGTTAATATCGACCATACTTGATATTTTTCGACATGAATATCCATCGAAGCCTGATTTGATTTTCCAAAAGCAAAAAGCTATGTTGTCTTACTACATGACCATGACTTTGATATTTCTACTTGTTTTAACACCTTTTAATCCGCCACGAACGGACATGTACATACTTGATTATTTTCTTGTTTTATCATCTACTGTACTCACCCGCCGCAGACGGCAGGGCTACGATGTATTGGGCGGATATTTGCGGGATTGGATACAGCATCCCCATGATTATAGCATGCGAGGCGCTTGGGAGTTTTTGGATAGGCCTGTAGGGCACAGTAAAGCCTAGGAATTGATGATCTGACTTGGCTTGTATTAACAGGCGTCTTTGTTTATTTACCCCGATTGGACTACCTACGCCTTTACCCCAGATATGAAAATGGGCATGGCTTGAAGAGAATTGAATCGCTACAGAATTGTTGGATCGAACGAGACGGACACGAACGAGACAGACACATACATACAAGAACGGTTGACGCTACAATCGGGCTAAGGCTGCACAATGGAGACGAGATTCAATAGTGACCTGACACGAAGCGGCAAATTGACAGAATTCTTGGTGATGTTGCGCAAAATTTTCGTTCAGCTGCATGCTTGTCTATATGCTTGCTTCAGCCATTAATATCAGTCAATACTTGGTTCCATCCATCCCACTCATCTGTGTCAATACAGGGAAAAAAGCCCTCACACACCCTTGTCAGATCAAGTCAAATACATTGGGGGGTCGTGGGAAATCGTGCCACCAGTAACGCCACAGATGCGGGGGAAACGTCCGTCTTTTTCATTGCTGCATACATGTCTTGGCCCGCTATCTGAAGTCGATGCAAGTCTGGCCAGCTGGCGATTATCGCGGAGAGAGAGAGAGAGAGAGAGGTCAGAAGCGGCCGAGTTACAGCTGCTCGACACCGTCCGTTCTGCCGAACCATGTGCCAAAGTCGAGCTTCATGAGCAGACGATTGATGCCACCAACACGGACAGCCGTGAAGCCGCCGCGTTCTTCTGCATCGTCTGCGTCCCGAGCTCTGCTGCCCCGCTGCTGATCCTCGTCGTCTTCCTCAGTTGCGATGGCGGGAGCAGTGTCGCCCTCCCATTCGGCAGTGAAGATGGGGTCGGACTCGAGAGCGCGCAGGGCGGCGACGACGTCTTCGATGCCAGAGCGGATACGGGACTCGATGTCGTGGAGACGGCGCTTGACGTCGCGTTCTTCAGACTCGAGGTCGACAAAGGCGTCGACTACACCGGCGTCTTGCTCGAGATCAATAGAGGTGTAGATGGCGTGCAGGCGATGCAGATGGGCGACGAGGTGGTCGATATGAATCAGAAGGTTGTATAGAGGTTGTGTAAAGGTTGGTTGGGTGAGGAGAAGACGGTGGACGAGAGTGCGGAGGTAGAGACGATGAGCTGTTGAGAGGGTTTGAGGATCTTGAGGAGGAGTTGAATCTGGTGTTTTGGCAGTTTCTTCTTGAGCTGCTGTTTCGTCGTTTTCATCGCGTAACCATATATCATCCTCCTCATCCTCCTCTCCATCAGCATCCCCTGATTCGTCTTGTAATTTGGTAGGTGTCGGTGCTCTAGACCGTCCATGCTTGGGATCATTGGCTGTCAGCCACTCATGAAAACCCTCCCATAGCCCGGCTACGATTTCTGTCTGCAGGTAGGCCTCTGTTTCAGCGAGGAAGAATATGGCAGCGCTGGCAGTTGTCCACGAGCTGCGCATCGACGACGCACGGGCTGTCCATCGCTTTCGAAGGAGAATTATCTGTTCTCGATCACCCCTCGAGGTTGGATGATGACGTCTCAAGGATGTGATTTTCCATAGATCGGTAAGTCGAATGTGCGCCCTGCGCATGGATAGTAGATAGGCGTTGATACATGAGTATATCTGAACGTCTGAGGGGGATAGAACCATATCCAGTGGTGCAGGGATCTGGATAGATAGTAAAGAAGGGACGGAAAACAAGAGGTTTCGGAATGGCGATTCAGACAAGAGGTTTGCAGCATCACGACTGAGACCGGAACCAGAACCAAAAGTCTTAGTTGCTTTGCTCTTTGTGAGATTGAGCCGTAAAAGATCCCGAGCAAGTTCGAGTTGCTCGTCTTCTTCGGCATGCTGGCCCTGCATAGATGCCAGAACGGCCCAAGTTCTAGCGAGAACTGCTGCGACTTCGCCTTCTTTGACCGTCACATTCTTCAGACCATCTCCCTTTTCGTAAGCCAAGTTATCTGCTCTCCTCCACCGGCTGCGGATTTTTTCATCTGCCTCGTGGGTCAACTGCATGGCAAATTCACCACGACCTAGGAGGAAGAAATCTCGTAGTAGTTGTAGCATTTCCGTTACCTTGGCTAGAGGAAGGAGTTTTTGGAGTGTGTTTTCGGATAGAGATATCCGGACGGCGATGATGGCTCTTGAGAAGCTGGTGCTTTTTATTGGAAAGGAGAGGCTGGACAATTCCTGTAGTTTCGATGACAAGTGGTCCAGTCCACGAAGTCCAGAGTCTACACTGCTCTTGACTCGAATATGATTTAATGACTTGCCGATGAAGAGCATAGATGAAGCTGCGGCTGGGGTCACAAATGCCGGCAGCAGACTAGACCGCGATATATATTCCTACAACAATTAGTCGTGTTTCGTGATGCTCGCAACAAACTCACCTCCTCGGATTGTTCCACTTTCTGGACAAAGAAGTCATCGCCTCCAAAGCTCGGAAGTCTGCCATATAAAATCCAAGCAGAAATCTGCTTCAGCCAAGCAGTCTCGGCCACTGCAACAAGACTCATAGCCGTCTCTTGAACATCCCGATATCCGCTCTGTAGCTCAAGCCGTAGCCGATCCATGAGCTGTGCGCCATGGCAAACCTCGCCCTTCTTATTCTTGGCCAGTATAAACTGCACCATCTCCCAGAGCCAGTCCATCCTCCTAGTCCAGTCCTTAAACTCGCCCACCACAGCCGTCAAGGGCACAATGTTGTACGCCCCCACAAGCTCTGGGTCATCTTGCAGTATGCTCGCCTCCACGTCGAGGACTTTGCGCTGGAAGGCTGAGAGGTGGATGGAGTCTATGGCTGTTGCGACGGCCCGGCAGATGGTCGATGGGTGCGAGTTGGCTACTTGGGCCGTGTAGGTGATGAGTTTGATGTGGACGTCGCTGAGATGGGCGGCTGAGGCGAGGAGTTGGCGCTCGGCGGGTGATACGCCGGAGAGGGCATGAGGTTGAGTCGCATCGGTTCGTAGGAGCGGGGAGGGGTGTCCCGAGAGGGAGAGCAAGATCTCGTGGAGCATGGTTCCTGTTCTGGCTGTGATTCTGGAGAGCTTGGGGATACAATTAGCGGTGATGCATTGCAGCACAGAAGCTAAGAAACGCACCTTTTTTGTGACTTTCTAGATCTGATACAATCGCCAATATCACGTATGATAAGTATAATAACACCAAGTAACTCGAAACGGCACATGAACTAGGCGCTTGTATGTCTGGTGTAGAATGCGGCAGATGTTGATGATATGTTTGATGCACTAAAGACTCCTGCATTGAGCTCTATCACGGCCAATGATAGATGCTCAGCCAAAGCCAAGTTCGGATGGGAAGACGTCTCCGATATCGCGACTCTCAGGCGATTCGGCTTGAACCATTAACATGGCGCGACATCAATATCAAGGTAACACAATCAATATTTTTTATCTTATGGAATTTGGGGTGAAGCTCTATCAGGCGCGACGCGATAGCCGTAACTGCCCCGCGATCCTACCGTACACATGATAGTTCATACTGTGCTCAAACCACTTACACCAGTATCTACATATTTCATATTCTTCCATTAACTAATCTGCTAGGTACTCAATCAAGATCATATTTGGTAGATTGTCTTTTAGTCATGCATTGTTAAAGATATCCGCATTACCGCCCAACAGAAAGCTCAGAAAAACCACCCAGAATCAAGTCATAAGTGCCCGCTATTCCAATACATCCATCTCTTCATGCTTTAGTAAGGTCCCTTGGCTGGCTTCTTGCTATTGGGATCATATCCGCCGGCGATACTCACGTTATCGCCATATGTGCTTTGCGCACCATGTCCACTGCCTTCTCTCGTCTCAAAGCCCGGATTGTTATCGGTGCCTCCCACAATGATCTCACCACCGCCCTTGACCTTGCCGACTACCATGCCCTTGGCAACGCTCTTGAGAATGGCACGTCGAGATACACCTGTCACGTCAATGTAGACAAGTCCCACGTTCTTGACACCACCACCAAGGTTGCGCGACACTTCACCAGCCTCGGCACCCCAACGATGGCCGACAACGGTTGTCATACTGGATGATGTACCAGTAAGTAGATTGCGACCGGCTTGTTCAATGCCGTCAACAACAGTGTTGAAGGCCATGAGGCTCTTGTTGAGAACACCCGGCTTATAGGTATCAATTGCATTGCCTTCTTTATCGTAGCCTCTAGCACGCCCGTCCTTGCGACGGGTGACCGTTGCACCCAAGTTCTGCGCCATGTTTCCGATGGTCCCGACAGTGGTGGCTGAGAACGTAGCTGCTTTGGTAGAGAAGTTGTTGATCCTGCGAATGTGCGCATGTGTGGTTGGTGCGAATGTCACAGGTTTGGCAACGGGCTTTGTGTTCTTGGTAAAGTTATCGGCTTGGCTCTGAAGTGTCCGAGAGACCACGTCCGACGTTGTAACAATAAGACGAGACGCTTTGTTTGCACTATTCACAAGGGTAGACTTTTTATAGGCAGGATGCATTTCCATCTCAGCGTATGGCTGTGAAACAGGCTGCACAGAAATGTTCTGGCCGCCATCGGTAGGGAGGGCAATTTCGACAGGATCTATACGGGCGTTAGAACTCGAAGCGCATCAATGCATGGTTTGAACATACCTTTAGAACCGGGCTTGATCTTACTGTCTTCCACCACCTGGTAGCTATCGGTCAACTCTCCTAGCACGCTACCATCTTCCTCATCGATAAGCACGATTCGGCCCCCATTGTGAGAGCTATGGCTGCCCTGAACGTAACCCTCGCCAGGGTTGTAGTCAGCCGGGTTGTAAGCAGGAAGTTGCTCGTCGGCCGCTTCGCGCGCCTTGGATTGAGCTTTCTCGGAGGCTCGTGGAGGCTGGGGCGGAGCTGCTCGTTCGAGGAATGCAGTGCACTGGGCTAGGATAGTCTCGAAAGTGTCGACATCTTCTTGAACGCCCGATCGAGAGTTGGTGGGAGGGAATTCGATGCGGGTAAAAGCGCCACAGTCGGGACCGAGATCCCAGCGAGGAATCAAATAGCTCGTGGGTGGTTGGTGGTAGATTTGGGTCGTGGCGGGCAGAGGAAGGTCGAGCTCAGGAGGGAGGTGTAGGTGAAGATAGAAGTCCTCTTCGCCATCAGAGCCAGGTCCCGAAGGCTCAACGAAGCCAGATGAAGTCGGGACCATGAGAAGCGAGAGGGTCTGGGGCCCCGAACGGGTGAGGGACTGTTCTTTGCCATTGCTGATGTGATAGGCATTGATGCCCTCTACGGCGTAGAGGAGCTTCGGATCCTGTTCAAGAGTTTGTTAGTACTTGTGGGGGGGGGATGGCAAAGAGTGTCCAGGTAGATGCCATGATGCGCCTGAGGGGTATCCTTTTACTTACATTATGCCCAGAAGACATACTTGCTTGAATCTGGTGTCTGGTAGGGAGAAAAGATACAATCTGGACAGGTATTATGAAATAAAAAGAACAAGTTTAGGACAACGAGTAGGTACAGGATGAGAAAAGGGGAGAGGCGTTGGAATCCTGGAACTTGGAAAGTCGCAAGACGAGATGGAGGGGTCCCGTCCTTTCTTTAGCTTATGACAGTAGCACTTGATCCTCCACCAAAAGATGGAGTCAAAGACAAGTCAAGAACAAGCGCGATGCGCGTCAATGCAGTAACTTTAATGGGAAGCTGAGCGGCTGTTGAAGGTGCTTGATTTGAAGAGAATGTGACCATGAGGTGGGCGTCTGCCGGCGCTTAAAATAAAATGGTGTGCCCGGTGAGAAGCTCAACTCACAAGCTTTGAGGTGAGGTGAGGCCTCTTTGAGGCGACCGACGTCATTCATTGGTTGGGGAGTAAATACCCCTGATATCGCCACCCTGAGCGATACGGGAATATTCTTTTGATGTTGTCATTTTGGAGCCCAAATCTAGAACAAGAATATGAGGAGCTTGTTTGTTGGGGCAAAAAGATTAACATATCGAGATAAGATGGCAAAAAAGAGACGAGACTGACTATTTGAAGCTTGATTGCGTGTGCACATGGGCGAAGCATTAAGCTTAAAGTCGCTTCAGGGGGTCCAGACTCCAGCCCAGCTTGGCATTATAACGGCAACGGCACTTGGCAGTGACATTTTGGATGCTACCCAGGAATGCAATGCACTGTAGCTCTGGGAGGCAGCCTTTACAGTCAAGACATGTCCACGCAGACGAAGAGGCGCATGTCGGGATTATCACAAGAGAAGATTATTAGGTAATTGAAGCTTTGCATTCTATTCTTTTGACCTCTCCAATAACTTACTACCCAACTTATGCCGTTCCCACTTCCGTGCCCACGGCCCGAGTTTCTCTCCCGTCCCCGTAACTTAACCCCATCGACCTGACCCCCATCTTCTGATATTGGCTTCAATGGGCTGCAAATAGACAATAGAACTGTTCTCACTTGGGCCGCCAGTTACAGTTGTCACGTTATAACTCGGCCGAAATCACAGATACTAATTCAATTTAGGACTTCGGCAAACAAAGTGGCCGGCTCCTTCATCTCTTTATCATGCTATTTTACACCATCATTACGTAGCAGCATCCTCTCCATACCACCAACCCCATATTGTTCCCACATCGGCATACCGAATCTTCAAGGACCCTAGCGAGGGTTGGTTCTGGTCACAATAAAAGGGCTCTCAATAACCTCGCAATTTTTCCAGTTCATGTGACTTGGATCATCTACCAGTTTCTAAGCGACTCAGCAAGATCACAAAGTCTGAGGTTTCGCGAAGCATTGAGGCTCTGCTAAAGAATCCACCAAACTCTCCGACTGGCGGCTCCAAATACAAAAAACTAACACTAATTTAGTCTTTCTTGGCTCCTCGTATAACCGAAGCGCCCTTCCATGAATATATTCCGTAAAAATTCCTTCTTTGGCCTCCTCAAACTACATCTCCAGTTCCGGTGAGAGCAAGATGGATCCCATGATACCTTGGCTAGCAGCCTCTCCCTGTCACCTTACCCAGATTTTATGCATGCCTGGCATATGTATTTCCTCGCCGGGACTAGTCACTCGGATGCGTGGACCGATGATGAGACCTCAGAACTCGGCTTGTGAATATCAAAGTCGGCCCGGACTCTTATTTTGTCTTCCATTTCCACACATGTTTGTAGTTGGAGACCCATGTTCTTTTTGACTGAGTTTGTATAAATACTCTTGTATTCACTGAGGTTGTCGTTGAATTTTTGACTATTCTTGGCCCAGTATTTCATTCATGGACAAATTCAGTTGGATTGATATCATCTAGATATATCATAACCTCTCATAACCTTTAACAACTCTGGCTTGAAACAACTTATCGTCCAAAATTGACAGTACTTATATCTTTACTCAACCTTCTTCAAAACACATCAAAAGCCCTATAAAGGCACCAAAATCGTCAAAATAACTTCCCAGCTTCGCATTCAGTCTATCCTTTCGCCCGTAGACCCGGACAGCGGCCAACTATCGAACCCATTCCCAATTCAATCAATAAGTTCAAAGCGAAAGCTCGAAGAAGTATCCTCTGCCCAAGAGGGCACATCGCCGGCGTTAGACTGGGCTACTCATCATGATGAACACTCCAAGCCTGACGCCGGTGATGATGCTTCAACTGGTACACTTACACCAGCTGACTCTGATGAGAAAGTTGGGAGGAGAAGCTCTCGAACAAAGCAACCCATACGATCGAGCATTGCTTGCCTGAGATGCCGGAGGTCAAAGATCAAATGCGATAACGACGGGGGTAACAGCCCATGCGATGGCTGTGTCAAAGGAGGACATCAGTGCCAATATCCAGAAGCAGTTCTTCCACAAAAGCGACACGATCCTCCAATGACAACGAAACCAGAAAAAGAGCCACATCAGGAAAAGAAACGGACAAAGAAGCATGAAGACGTCCCTGGCCTCAGTAGCGGCAGAGCAGTGGCATATGCAGCCGAAGTCCTCGCATATCCCTTTCTTACAACCGAACTTTGGGACCAGCTACTCAACATATACAAGCACCACTATGCGACAGAACTACCTTTTCTACACTTGCCTTCGTTAAAGGAGAAAATGAGCAGCGGCTCGGGGCACGGACAAGGGTGTTCTCCCGAGTTGAACTTGGTCTTGCTTGGAATACTAATGCTCACGGCTCGCTTCCATCCCGATTTGATACGATATGTAACTCATCTACCAGCCACTCAAGGTGGAAGTTCTCGGTCACATAAATCACAATCAAAACCGGATCTAGTGGAAGCTTCGGATTTCTTTGCTACTGCGCTCACAACGGCACTTGGTCCTCTGAGGACAGCTATGGATACCATTACGGTGGAGAGGATACAGGCCTTCCTTATGCTTGGACTATTTGAATGGAGTCGAGGGAATGTTTCTCACGAATCTAGCGCTTGGATTTATATTGGGGTTGCAATTCGCATGGCCAAGTTGATGAGGCTCGAGCTTGATGATCAACGGATGGGTATGCTGGAAAGCCAGGCAGCACTACAACATACCAGCACAAGATCAACAGAGATTTCGATTATAAGAGAGACTCGAAGACGGACTATGTATAGCTGTTTAATCCTCGATCGCCTGATGGGCTATGGAAGCGAACGACCACTGGGCATTGCAACCGAGAACATGCTGATCCAGTTGCCATGTTCTGAGATGGCCTTCGACCTATCTCTTAATGTCTACACAGGACTGCTACATCCACACAAAGAACTCGACCAGCCTCGGATCAACGACGATAGCACCTTGAGCAGGTTCATTAAACTCCTCGAGATCTGGAGCGAAATATCGGCATACAGCTCATCGGGCGGTCGACTACAAGAAGAGGCTCCTCCTTGGAGTAGCAGGTCGATATTTTACAAGTTGCGAGAGAAGATCAATGCTTTCAACGATGACCTCCCTGGTACTTTTACGTTGTCTCGACAGAATTACTACCGGCATGACAATCACCAGGCTACCAATACTTTTGTCTCACTACATATGCTGGCTTCGGTATGCCAAATCGTTCTCAACAGAGAATATCTCCCTTTCATGCCCCAAGAGTGCCGCAGACCCGAGGGCCCTATTGATAGCACTCGACATTCACTTGATCCTTTCGCAGGTTCATTCTGGGAAGAAAGCGCAGACGACGCGTTTCTAGCATCGTGCAACATTGTTGACTTGATGGGCCTCTGCAAAGAGAAGCTACCCTTGTCCCCCTTGACATCATTCTCTATCTGGCTGGCTGGCTTCATGGCTTTATATGCTCACCACTTCCCGCATATGGACTTGAAGCAGCGATTGGCGAATGAACAAAGTATGGAGCTTTCTACGAGCGAGGGATCGAGCGTACTAGAACGGGGACAAGCTGGAATGGCTTATCAGGCATTACAAAGAGCCGCGACTTACTTACCTAGTACCCAAAGCTACTTGGAAAACCTCGAGGCGGTAGAACAGTACTATGCACAAGCAAAGAACTCAACTCCTGGACAGTCTGCTTTCGGACGTGCTCATGACCTGCCTGGAGACGCAAAGTCACTGAGTCTTCGACTTGGTGATGTTGGTCATGAAGATGAACACAACCACCAGATGGTGACGAAAGACAACAACTTCCGAGAGATGCATACACACCGAAAAAGCAAAAGCCCCCCGTTATCATGCTCCAAGATGAGCAAATCGCCCAGGCCAAGCTTGGAGGAACCTACTAAGGCTACTGCTTTGGCATCAAGAAGCCAGCTTTTACTGCCCGGAATCGACGATGAGCCGTTAACAAGAGGTATTCGCGATATTTTGAATAGGGATACTGAAAGCTTGGAGTCGCAGCGGATAAGTCAAGTGTTGAATGACCTGGAAGCATTCTCCGGCGCGGGTCGAAGGTTATGATGTGTACATATATATAGGTAGTCAAGATTGAGAGCAATTCTCAAAGAACCCGTATTATCTACATGTATAATTGAATACTATAACGAATATCCGTCTAATTATAACTTGTTTGGCACTGGTAGTCCTCGAAAAAGTCTTGTTGAACGTTCAGCGAGTTTAGTAGTTGTTTATGGGTACATAAATGACGCTCAACGGTTTTAGTAGGAGATAAGACAGTATAACGGAGTGCTTTGAAAGTTTGACTGTGGCAGGAGCAAGTCGAGCAACATGCAGCATTTGCTTTTCCTGGCTGAACCTTCCAAACTAAGGTAGGTACCTCGTTAATCAGCGAATACCTGCCCAATATTATTTTCTCCCATCCACTCTCAACACCATAATACGGAATCATGCATCTCAAGCAAACCGAATTCTACTCTTCCATACAAAAATTGACCGACCGGACCGAATCCTGGGCCGACAAAACAGCTGACGGTGCTGAGAAGCAAGGCAAGACGTGCGGCATTCGTTGCGGCAATACTGATCACTCATCAATTCCAGGGTAATATTGATCACTCATCGGTTCTGAAGCTTCGAGGTTACACGGCAGCACAGCTTTGACGAGCCCGCTTATAGCATGACGTCCGGATCAAGTCACCACGTTAATGGATCGCCAAGACTGGCTGGCAAATGCAAGTCACTGCACCGAGTGCTCGCCCCTTGTCAACTGCTTCCAAATCAAGCTGTCTTAGTGGACAGTCCAGGTACCAGGAGTGGCTTAGAGCTGGCATTTCCGGAAGCTTCGCTTTAACAAGTCCCATCTTATCTTTGAAATGGGCGAATCCTGACAACAGCCAAGTCGATGACCCTTACAAACCGGTTTACGAGACAGGGCTTATATGTACTGTACTGTACTTGGAGAAACGTTTGTACCGGTGCTCTCGAGGTTCTGCAAGTAATCACCTTAGGCAGGAGACAGCTGACCAGAGACAGCCTAACCCAACTTGATGATCTTCATTGCTTCAATATCTGGGGTAAGTTCTGAGATTAGATGACACAACATAAGGCTGAAATTTCCAAGCGCTATGGAGAGGAGGGAGACTGTCAATATTGAAAGATAACTAGTATTTAGGGCCCCGATATTGACAACAAGATCTGCCCAGCACCACCATATTCTTTCTTCTTGACAACGATCCGCCCAAGCTCGAAGCTCAGACCTCGCCTCGACATCACCTCCACGCGCGTGGGGCGTGGGGCTTGCTTGTCCCTGTGATTGATTTGCCAATTCTTCATCTCTCCCACTCTCGCTCCACAAGTGCTGATGCTCCCAGTTTGAGAAGGCAGGTCATGACAAACTCAGTTCGACCGTTCACATGGAGAAGGCAGCAGGGCGTACGTCCATACGCTGTGCCGACCCTGTGGAAAGGGGGGCCAGTTGCTTTCTTTGAGGCACAGTCGGCTTTCCATTCGCGACCTCTAAGTGGACCTTGGTTCCTGGCGCAGAGTCTCATCGTTAGACGATTCGATGTTATGACGACTCGCTGAACTAAGAATAGTGTACCTGCTGTCCCCCGCGTTGCTTGGATGATTTGCTTGCCCGGTTCAATCAAGGCTTGATTATCAAGCCAAGCCATGAGGAATCAATCGTCCGAGTATTCTCCACTGAGGAGCTCGAAGTGTTCAGGTACCTCGGTGTTATTAAGATGGTGGGAGGATTATTAACAAGAGCCACGCCCTTTGAGACGACTCCTGTGGCAGCCTATAAACTATATGTTCCCCGTTCATCCGCCTCTATCGAGTATCAAACCTTGAGTTCAAGCCATCCGTACTTTGTTGTTTGTTTCAATCTGCGTTTGCATTACAATGCCTTCCATTACCGCGTCTCCAGCTGTTCCTCAGAGGGTCAAGCCAACAACCGCCAAGCCATCGTCTGCTTTACCCGGTATTATTGATATTCGTGGTGAACATGTCGAATTCAACTTGAAAGATCAAATTTCTTCCATGTTTAACCCTGACGAGGGCCCAAGAAAGCTTCCGACGCTTCTCCTGTATAACGAGAAGGGGCTACAGATATTCGAGGACGTATGTTGATTCTGTTGAGAGTTCCCCTTTGCTGTTACTCATACTACTCCAGATCACGTATCTGGATGAGTATTACTTGACAAACTATGAGATTGAGGTTCTGAAAAAGTCCTCTATGGAAATTGCCAGTCAAATCCCTGAGGGTTCCATGGTGATTGAGCTTGGAAGCGGGTTGGTCAATTTCCCAATGGTTCAGACATTGGTCACTAATTTTGAGAAAGAAACCTCCGCAAGGTCTGTCTCCTACTGCAGGCTTTTGAGGAGCTTGAAAAACCTATTCAATACTTCGCTCTGGATCTGTCCCTAAAAGAGCTTGAGCGGACTCTGGCCCAGGTCCCCGACTTCAAATATGTCTCGTGCCATGGCCTTCACGGCACCTACGACGATGGGAGGGAATGGCTCAAGCACCCTTCTCTGAGGAACCGCTCAAAGTGCATCATCCACCTGGGTTCTAGTATTGGTGCGTTTAAATCTTTGACTTGCATCTTACTGTGCTAAGAACTATAGGCAACTTCTCCCGGGACGAGGCTGCTGAATTCTTGGGGGGATTTGCAGAGGTCATCACACCATCTGATTCCATGATTGTCGCTGTTGACTCCTGCAACAACCCAGCCAAGGTTTAGTAAGTCAACTACACCACTTATTGTAAGAAATACTAACATTTTCATAGTCACGCATACAACGGTACGTCCCAATTCAGAGCCGAGTGCACAACTAGGTGTTAATGCCGCAGTTCTTTGATAAAGACTCCAAGGGGGTAACCCATCAGTAAGCTGATTGGCCCTCTCCCTGTCGCAATATTTGGTAAACTGACATCATACAGATTCATCTTGAACGGTCTTGAAAATGCCAATGAGATCCTTGGTGAAGAGGCCTTTAACACGGACGAATGGAGGGTCATTGGTGAGTACGTCTATGACGTTCATGGAGGACGACACCAGGCCTTTCTTTCTCCCACTCGGCCAACGGAAGTCCTCGGATCGAAGATCATGCCCTATGAGCGTATAGAGATCGAACAAAGTCTCAAGTATGCCGAGGAAGAAACTGCAAGGCTCTGGAAACTGGCAGGTTTGTCCGAGATGGGTCGTTGGAGCCGGGGAGATGAGTATGGTAGGTCACATTCTTCACACTCTTCACACCTATCCCACTCAGAAACATGCGATCACAAGTCTTTCGGGTCATGCATCCCCGGATTACCCCGCGGTTCATGTCAAGAGGGTTTCCATTCCTAGCTCAACCGACAGCATGAGTCCGCATTTGGAAAATATCCCATACGGCGTGGGGGTGGCTACTCTAAGCTGAAGATATATCAAGAATGCAGGGAAACTGCTTAGCATGAGACTAACAACTGTTTAGGACTTCACTTTCTGAAGAAATCCAGTATGCCCTTCAGCCTTACCCCCTCTCTCTACGCCGCAGGGCCACTTCCAACAGTCCAAGACTGGGAAGCACTCTGGAAGGCATGGGATGTAGTAACCAAGGACATGATCGCGGATGAAGAGCTCCAGGAGAAACCCATCAAGTTACGAAATGCGTGCATCTTCTATCTTGGCCATATCCCGACCTTCCTCGACATTCAGTTGACAAAGACCACTGGTCAAGCCCCGACTGATCCCGCATCCTACTATTCAATCTTTGAACGAGGAATCGATCCCGATGTGGACAATCCCGAACATTGCCATACTCATTCTGAGATTCCTGATGAATGGCCTCCTGTGCAAGAGATCACAACTTACCAAGACAGAGTCCGATCTCGCTTGCAGAAACTGTACAAGAATGGTCAAGACAATATTCCTCGACACGTTGGCCGAGCTATCTGGGTTGGCTTTGAGCATGAGTTGATGCATATTGAGACATTGCTCTATATGATGCTTCAGAGTGACAAGACTCTTCCACCCCCACATACGGTGCAGCCTGACTTTGCAAAGATGGCCCAGAAGGCATATGAAGCTAGAGTCCCTAATCAGTGGTTTGACGTTCCTGAGCAAACTATTACTTTGGGGATGGACGATCCCGAGAGTAGCACTGATCCCTCAGGCCATTTTGGCTGGTGAGTTAACATGTGTTTAATACATGATGAATTGGGCCTGACCTTTTCTTATAGGGATAATGAGAAGCCTGCGAGGCAAACAAAGGTTCATGCCTTCCAAGCTCAGGGCAGGGCCATCACCAACGAGGAGGTACATAGATTCGCCCCTAAAAGTGATGTGTGGATCTAACTATATTCACAGTATGCTCAATACCTGTACAGCTCCAAGATCGATCACATTCCAGCCTCATGGTCATATGTCCCATCCAACGGAACCAATGGAACTGCCAACGGCGACCACACAAATGGTCATTCAAATGGCCACTCGAATGGAAATGGGCAACATGCAAACCAGGTCCCCGATTCATTCATCCAGGATAAGTTTGTCCGAACTGTGTACGGTCTAGTACCTCTCAAGTACGCTCTTGACTGGCCTGTCTTTGCCTCCTACGACGAGCTCGCTGGTTGCGCTGCGTGGATGGGCGGCCGAATTCCTACCTTCGAAGAGGCCAAGAGCATCTATGCACACGTCAACAAGCAGAAGAAGGCTGAGGCTGAAGGTACCCTATCAAAGACGGTTCCTGCGGTCAACGGGTAAGCCCACTCAAACTATGCACCGCCACTTAACTAACAAGTGATAGCCACCTTGTCAATGATGGCGTCGAAGAGACACCGCCATCGAACTCTTCCGCTTTGGTCAAGGATAGCTCTTCTGAGCTATTCTTTGACCTGACGGACGCCAACGTCGGCTTCCGTCATTGGCATCCGATGCCAGTCACCTCCCAGGGCAACAAGCTTGCGGGTCAGTCTGAGATGGGGGGCGTCTGGGAATGGACCAGCTCGCCACTTGAACGACACGAGGGCTTTGAGCCCCTGTCGCTGTATCCCCTGTATACGACTGACTTCTTTGATGGCAAGCATAATGTTGTCTTGGGCGGTTCGTGGGCCACGCACCCACGCATTGCAGGACGAGCAAGTTTCGTAAACTGGTACCAGAGGAACTACCCTTACGCGTGGGTTGGAGCCCGACTGGTACGGGATGTTTAATCATCTGCAACATTTGTTCTACATTCGTTAAAGGTCTCTTATGATACACGAATTGCTGGGAACTGTCGGAGTTTTGTCATTATAGGCCCAGATTGCCACAAGAGGATGAAGAGGAGGATCGTCACTCCCTGAAGAAGCAATGTATTGTTCATGTCCGTCTCTATGTACTCCTATATTTTGAACTCCTTTACCAAAACCAATACGTAGTGCGATGATAGCAAATGCCTGCTCTTCCAATATCATGGCTTCTCGGACTTGAGTAGAGATGTATATCCGTCCCAACTTTGGAGGCAACACGCCGTTGAAATCGATCATGATGAGATTTCGTCCAGTCCCAAAAACGTCATAAGCTAATATCTCGTCTTCTGTGTGAATAGCGAGGTTGTGCCAATGAATGAGGTCTCGACGAGCCAAAATTCACCATACTAACTTGAGCGCTAGACTGGGCGCAGCAATTATCGAGTGTTTTGACCATCCATATCTCTCAACCGTTCAGACTGCCGTAGATATCAAGAAGCTGCTCAAATACATAGCCTGGAAGCTTAATCCCGTTCTCTGTAATGAGCTTGGAAATGAAATCAGGGGGCTGTTCAACATGTTAGCAACCTGATCGAGAGATAATCTCAGTAAAACACATACCGTAAAGTCGACAGCGTCAACTATACCCTTGCTCTTATCGTTAACGCTAAAGTCAAGGACATCCTGCTTGAAGCCGATATCCCGTTGGTCCATAACAAACTTGCGCGCAAACTTGTGTGTTTCAGCGGCAACGTAAAAGGGGAGACCGGCCTCAGCAGCCAGCTTGGAAAGCTGTAGGGTGCCCATGCGAGAAATGATACCGCCGTTGGATGTGACAGCTTCAGCACCCACAAGCACCATATTGACCTGGCGCAGCAGGCCCATGACATACGCAACTGAAGCCTCTGCGATCTCGGCGACGGGGATGCCCTTTGAGCGGAGTTCGCGCACTATGCGATCACTCTCCTCAACACGGGTCTCCTCGCGCACGTAAATAACCTTGAACTTTGCCGCACCGAGGTTCTGCACAGCACGCTCCAGAATTCCCACAACAGATCGCGAAGCACCATGTGTGAGGATACACTGACCCTCGTGAATCAATCTCCATCCTGCGTCCGCGATGCCCTCACGCGCGGCGTTAGCACGCTGGGCAAAAAGGCGACCGTTCCGGAGAAGATGCTGTCGCACGGCCTCAAAGCTTCCATCCTGTTGACGAAGCGAGGAGACGAGGTACTGAAGAAATAGATCTGTTCCGGCGGAAAGAGGCACGGGGTTGGAAACGGAGGCTTTGAGACGATCGGAGTGGACTTTGACGGTGTCGAGGATCTCAAAGACGGTGGTTGAAGAGTGAGCGTTGAGGAGGGCGATGAGAGATTCGATGGCGGCGACGGGTTTGGTGAGATAAGGGTCTGAGGCGAGAAGGCCACGGTATGTCTCGACGATGCTGGAAGTTGTGTCAGACGAGTGAGAAAACGGGGGGAGAGCTAACGGACTCGAAATCGGAGGTTGAAGAAGGCTGGTGTTGCTCAGCCGGGGCAGCGGCTTAAGAGAGAGTTAGTATAGTTGGGAAGTTGGGGAGTTGGTAATGTTTTACCTGCTGAGTCGACAGTCGCCATGATAAAGTGTGTTGGTGCTCAGAGTTTATGGTGATGGTATTCCCAAGTCTGATATGTTGGAGGGGAATTTTCGACGTTGGTGAGTCAATCAATCGTCGGAGCTGGTTTGGCGGGGTGAGTGGGGAGCGGGGCCGAAAGTGACGGATGATACACGGTAGTTACAGGGCATTTTCAGTAGAGGCCCCTGTAGTTGATGCTATTCTGAGCTCAGTAGCAGTTCCATAATGCCGAAGCAGTTAGTGTGTATTCATGAATAGACAAGATAAGGTAAGTTTATCGTGGTAGATTTAACTTAACACAAATTCAACCAGTTACATTACATAGTTCCAAACGTGCCGTGACCCGTTCATATCAAGAGGTCATCACCAAGTTGACTACCCTACAACAACCGCAAACGTGCCCCGCGTTCCCCTCCACCGCTTCCGAGCACTACACTACACTACACCCCTCTCTCCGCCTTCAGTCCATCCTGAACATACATTCATCTCAACTACAACCTCCTCAATTACCTCAAAGTAATAGCTCACAAGCTATAAACCATAAACCTACAAACCAATGGAGCTCCTCGACCCCGCGACTGGCACCGCCCTCCCCAGCGACGCCATCCAGCGCATCCTCTTCGTCGCCAACGCCGTCCATGTCTACAACATTCCTCCCCTGACGTCAACAAAGGGCTACACGGCCAGCACATGGACCACCGATCCCCAGCGCCACATCTTCACTGCACGTCTGCGCATCGTCGAGACAGCCTACGAATCCGCCGCCTCAACCAACCAGCTCAAGGTCGACGCTGTGCTCGAGGACGCTTCAACAGGCCAGCTCTTCGCCGCAGCACCGTACACAGCAGCCGGCGTTGTAGAGCCCGTTCTTGATAGCAGTCGCTTCTTTGCGCTCACGGTGCGCGATCCCCAGGGTCGCAAGGCTATCCTGGGTATTGGATTCGAGGAGAGGAGCGAGGCGTTCGATCTGAGCATTGCGCTGCAGGAGGCGCGGAAGGCGCTAGGCTGGGAGGGCGAGCAGAGCAAACCGGCTGCGGCCAAGGAGAAGGAGGAGCATAAAGATTACAGTCTCAAGGACGGCGAGACCATCACTGTGAGCTTTGGCGGGTCAAAGTTTGGCAGGCGGAAACAGCAGGATAGCAACTCTGGAGGTTCAGGAGCCGGAGGTGATCTTCAGTCTTTTGCGCTGCCGCCACCGCCTGCTGGGCCTAGTTCATCGGGAGGTTTCTCATTACCGCCTCCGCCGAGTGCGAGTGATGTGAAGCAGAAGAGGCAGTCGGCTAAGGATCTTGGGTTCGATGATGGACAATTTGGAGAGTTTGCTTAAGGACTTGATGGATAAATTGGTGCATTAGCGATATGATTTTTTAAAAAATACTTAAGTATACATACCAAGACTTGCTAAGGACTAAACGCCAAATTGATGCTACTAATGAATGGTAAATGACATGATGATAACTCCATCACATGAAACAATTTGTAGTACCTCGTTATGATGACTCCAAAGAGTCAGCCTATCCGCAAAAGACCATCTCAATATGCGGGCCAAGCATTATGAATAGAAGGGAGACTGAATCGTCTCTCTCTGACTGCCATGAGGCGGTAATCGCCCATTTCCTCTCCAATTTCTGAACCGTAGTCCTTCTCTTCAACGAAAGGAACCTCAACATCTGTTGGAGTTGCTGGGGTAGTCTCAGACTCGAGACTCTCAGAGACAGAATCAGGACCACACGAGACATCTTCACCGGCCTCATCAACAGTCTCCAGGCTGTACATGGTTGGATCGCATTGAAAGTATGATGGTTCATAGACTTGGTGTGCATCGCCAAAGTAGCCCATGGGAGCAAAGTGTTCAGACGTGTTGCTCACGGGAGTGTCAGAAGCAGGAAAGCTGTAAGTAGGGCTGAAGCAAAGAGAAGATGCAACGCTTGGGCTGTCAATAGTCCAAGCCTGTGCCCGTGTCTCGCGGCTTTGAATCTCAACATACAGATCACCAAGACGGGAGAAGATCGCTTTTTCCTGTTCGGCCGCCTGGTTGACCCTTGACTTGAGGAGAACCCACTGCTTTCGCAATTTGCGTCGTCCAGTGTTGTCAGCAAGGTTTTGAAGCTGCAAATCTACCTCGCAGTACTGTCTCATGAGCTCTGCAGCTTGACCAGCTTGTTGTTGGAGGTAACTAGCAAGATATGCTCGTTCCATGTAGAGGTCCTCGAAAGGGCGAGGGTCGAAGACGAGACGAGAGTTGTCATGAGGTTTCTGTTTCATGTCTCCTCTTGGAGGACGGCCTCGTGAGTTGGAAGAGCGCCGACGGGTTCTCTTTCGTGGAGAAGGGCTGGAAACTGAGGGTGTATTTGGTGGTGGTGTAATAGGGAGGGATTCAGGTGAAGGTAAAGGAATAGAGCATGTCTGCAGCGTAGGGATAGCAACGGTCAACTCCTCGGGAGGCGGAGTGACTCTTGCATCCATGGGAGGTAGCTGGACCATGCCATCGGGTCTTGTGAAAATTGTGTTCATCTTTTTAGATTTTGAGAATTTGTTGATAATGTTGTAACGAAGAGATCCCTTCGGAGAAAAACAGCATCCATCGTTGCTAAATATTCACACTGATCAGCGTCTGCTCCTCTCCTCCTTGGACAAAGACCACCCACCGTAAGGAAGGCCATATTTGGTACGAGGGTCTAGACGCTTTGTTGCCATGTTCGCATCAACAAAGCGGAACAGTGAGTTCCCGCGCTTGACCTACTTTGCAAGTGAATTATTAGTGACAGGTGTTGGCTGTTCCGTGTCTGGTGGCCACACTCAATTCGATCTGTCAATAAGATTGACCAGCCTTGGCTTTGGGGTGTTGTTCAGTTGGCAACCAGGAACCTGAAAGAAATATCGCGGGCCCATAACAAAAGGTCATCTGGTTTGCCTTGCCTCCGTGTAATTCAATAAGGTGGCCAAGCCAATTGCTTGCCCTGACCAGGAGGTGGCGCTGTTAGTCCCCGTTGTTGGCTTGGATCAACAGCCCCGTGTCAAGGTTTGTTCACAGTGAAACCCGACGGTCAAATGAGAAACGACTTGGTTCTCATCAGATAGCAAATCCATCGTGGCCTGGTGGGTCATTGAACCGCCAGAGTCCAGCCTCCTCAGCGACTTTCCTGATGGAGGAGATCTCTTGGGCAGTGATGGCTCGGTTGATCTCTGCGTATCGGACTTCCTTCTTTTCATGTGTATCATCGGCCTTCCCTCGCTTTGGCTTGCCAACGTGAGCATCTGGGTGGTACTGCTCCATAATATTGACGAAGCAATCCGTAGAAACCTCATTCGCTAGGAACTTCATAATCTCGGCGCCTTCGTCCTCTTTGCCTGGCATAACAAGATGGCGGATCAATAAGCCCTTCTTGGCGATCCCGTCTCCGGTGAAGCACAGGTCGCCGACCTGATCGTGCATGGCCCTGATGCTCTCCCTGGCTGTTGCGGCGTAATCATCCGCCTTCAGTAGCCTTTTTGAGGTGCTGGGTTTCCACACCTTGAAGTCAGCCAGATAAATATCGACCAATCCATCCATCAGCTCTAGGGATGCAAGAGAGTCAAAGCTTGACGTGTTATAAACGACAGGAACTGTCAAGCCCTGGTCCCTGGCATGGAGGATACTCAACGCCACTTGCGGGACAACATGCTCCGGTGTAACAATGTTGATATTGTGAACTTTGCCAACCTCCTGCAGCTTGATATACCAGTCACCTAACTCCTCAGGCGAGAGGTCCATCCCATTACGTTGATGTGATATATCGTAATTCTGGCAAAAGATACATCGCATATTACACCCGCTCATGAAGACGGAACCACTACCATTATGGCCCTGTATGCACGGTTCTGTTTAATAAATTAGTCAGATGCTCAATAGAAGATGTGATACAGGAATAGCTGAGCCAACAAGATGCAAGGAACAATCAGATGCGGCAGGCTGACAGCAAAGGGCACCAACTGAACTGACCTTCACCAAAGTGGGGAGCAATTGTATTGACTTTGGCCTTCTCTCCGATAAGGCACATGCCTGTCTTCTCGTATCGGTTTACGCCACATTCTCTCGGACACAGATTGCAGTTTCGAAGGTGAGCATATGCCAGGGAACGCTTCTTGGCTGCGTCGCGGGAGCTCAGGGTCATGTATCGCGGGACATAGTCGTCAAGGAGGAATGGAGGGGCAAGATGAAGGGAACGAGTGGGTGTTTTTGAAGCTATGAAAGTGGTTTTAGGAAGAATTGTTACGCATCGTCTTGAAAGCGGAAACATCATGGTTGATAGCGGGTGTTCATGGTGATGAGTGACAATTGCTTTCTCTTGATTGGTGTTGGGGAAGGATATATTTATTGGCCGCTTAGTCATTCACATATCCAGAGGTTGGCAGCCGAAAGGAATTCAGACTCAGTTACAAGAACAACTGTGTGAATTTTTTTTGTAAAGAAGGTCTCTTAATTCTCTAGAATGTTTGAAGTAGGATGTTTGAATACTGGCAAGTGATTGATAATTATGGCCATGTTTGCTCTTCTCTAACATTCAAGTGTCTGAATGAGGCAATCAATTAACTACCCTGCAACAGGTGGCGAGGAGGAAATGAAGTAGCCGTGTGCACAATGAAAGCAAACTGTTTAATAAATGTTTACCTACGTAGAATTTGAGTTGCAACGCATTGTCTCTGAGAAGGCTTTATTGTTGGGTTGGTTCGTCTTCACACAGGTCCACCACTTGAACAACCAAGTATAACCAACATCTACCACTCCCCCTCAAGCTTGTCCTTCTTCTCCCATCTCTGAGTGTTGTTCATACCGAGCCAACTGCTCATACATACGTTTCATCTCTGCATTCTTGACAGCCACCATGTCATTGATCTCGGTTATTTGACGAACCAGCACCTGATTCTCCGTCTCCAGCTTCTCAGCTCGATCCAGACGCTCTTTGTTCTTCATTTCGATGGCAGACACACGCTCGGGCCAAGTTGGAGTAACGACAGACACAACAGTCGGCCTCTCCTCCATGAGTCGTGTTTGCTTTACGCCAGGATGCTGCTCAGCTGCTGGCATGACAAAGAGAGGAGACTGATGCCCCTTGCCCTTGATACGATAGAATCGAGTCAGGAGATCAACGGGTACGATGCCCTTTGCGTAGACATTCCCTCCTCGTTCTTCATACCACATGCGCTCGCCGGTTACACCGCTTGCCTTCCAGATCTTTTCCTTCTGCTCAATCTGCGCTTCAGCAACATCGATAAGTCGGTGGATATAATCCCTGATGTCTTCGCCGCAGTTGACGAGGATGTACTTGTCTTGTGGATAAGCAATCTCCCGACCTCCTGAGACGCCGTTGGGACCAGAACGACCCAGCATCTGCTGTGGGACGAGTGCTTCGCCTGCAAGAATATCGAGGGCATTAGCGTAGTTGATTTCGAGTTCGTGCATGCGACCGATGAGATGCTGATGATGTAAGATCCATTGCCCGAGAAGACTGTTACGAGCACCTTCAAGCTGTGAGTCGTTCAAAGGGTGGCTCTTCTTCTTATCCTTAGGATCTTCGAAACCAGTAGGAAGAATGGACATCAAACCGCCGGTGGAAGAGTATTCGTGATCGATGATTTCGAGACACTCATTGGCGTGCATGATGAGATCGTGGTGTGTCATATAAGGACGACGAGTAGCCCCCTTCTCAACCGAAGGAGCAGAATCCTCGACCTTTGTCAACGGACAACGATGTTCGATTCCATGAACCTCAGACTCAGACTGAACAACATTATGCAGAGCATAGAGCGGATTATGATGAGACGGATCATCATTCTCATATGGCTCATCGAGGTTATTCAACCAGTCAAAGGCCTCATTCTTCTCAAATTTCCAGGTCTCAGACTTGGACTCTCCTATACCCACAGGATGCGTAGTGCTGGATGGCACGAGTTTGCGAATAATGTTGGTAAGAGACTGAGCATGCTGCTTGAGAGCGAGAAGAGTTGGAGGACGACCGGATGAAAAGTAGGAGCAGTTGATGTGCTGCAAAACCTTCAGATCCTCAGCGTCCAAGATGCCATTGTCTGGGGTAAACCAGTTGGACCTGTAAGAGGTTGCGTAGGGATTCGGAGGAAGATGGAGAGGTTGAACGCTCTCTTTCTGCTTTCCGGCTGCTCGTGAGGATGCCATTTTGATGATAGTACGAGTTATGGGTTCGTTGCCGAACAGGAGAATCACGGGTTAGAAGAACAGAGATCAAGAAAGATTTCTTTGGAAAAGATGGATATATCTATTCCTGAACAAGCACCAAGTGTCTTTTGCTATATACAGATTTCGGGGGCGGGTAATGTGATGCTATTCAAAGAACAAAGAAACTGGTCCTTTGTTGTATGGGCTATGGTGGGTGCATAGACATTGTTTGGGCAATCGGAAAGCAATAGCGTGGTCGAGTTGATTCTTTTCTTTGTCTTGATGATGAAAGAATGCCGGAAACCCCGATGTTTGGATGACCAGGTAGGTAGCCATCAGCAATTGAGCTGCTCATGGCCTCGTCTAGCAAAAGCGTTGTAGTCATAATTCTTTACTAAACTTAGGTAGATTTTGGCTTACTTTATGCAGTTTAGGAGTGGCTGGTCTCATTTATTACCTACGTTAAAGCTATTTTTCGTGTTCTTTCAGATACTAGGTAGTTGGTATATGTCCAGAACACAAGGTATCTGTCTATCTATCTCTCGAGTTCACTTCTTGGGACTAAGCTACTATATTGTTGCTGAAAACATAGCTACAGGCAACATACAACAAAATGATTGCCTCATCGAGTCTTTAGCATATATTCGTGAAACTGTTTTCATGCTAAGATTCTCTAAAAGAGCAATCTAGTATCTCGGCACACGTTCTCAAACGGTGCAACCTCTCACACAAACAAATATCTATTCGCCGTGGTACGCACGAAGCATCGCAGCTTTGCGTACACTAGGAACTCGCCTCTTTTTTATGCAGGGTGAAAAGATGCATTGCTGAGGGTTGGCAAGGGAATGTACACACCATTGAGGGCAAGCTAACATATTCTTGGTGTTTAAAGCTAGATTCCAAGTTGACCATTTCAACGACTATTCATTACCCCTGACAACACTTCTTCTAGCCACAGCAACGGCACGCCGAGGGAATCAGGAATGATCAACTAAAGAACCACAAGGTGAAACATTAATGCCGACATTCAGATTCAACATCAACCAAGAGGGGATCTTAGCCGATGGTTGTAATACACACGTGATTGTCTGAGTTGAACAATGCCATGTATGTACACTCAAGAGGCCTCGTTTTCACTATCACAAAGAGTTTCATACTGGGACAACGTTCTAGAGCCCTTTGTCATGGTGATGCAGCCAAATGGGAGGCCTATTCTGTGAAGCCGCAATGCCGTTGTTAGGCGACGTTTACGGCAACGGTAGCCAAACCAAGCGAGGGAGAGACGGGTGGGAATTCAATCAATTCACATCAGAGAAGATCTTATTGGCCAATCGCGATATTCTGAGCGGTGATGCGACAAGATTAAATTACGGTGCCTCGGTTTAGTGAGTGACAGTCAAGCCAACCTAGTGTAAGTCTCCATAGTAGAGACCATCTCAGCTGAACCAGCATCATCTTGGATGTGCTAGCGCTGGATAAAGACTAGCACATGCATAGTGGAGGCGAACATATTCGAGATATCTCATCCTCAGCAGATTTCAGATGAAGATCAGAAAAGATTCCTCATCTTGGATGCCAAGCGGTGTGAAAGTCATGATGTCGTAAAAGACATCAACCTGGATAGAATAGAGGAATAAAGGAGGGCCGAATGATCAAGACAAGCCTCTTGTTCGATGAACGATAGTGCGATGATCGATCCAAAGAGATTATCAAGATCGGCGTCAAGATACCGTTATGAGGAGTTGTGGTTTAATTTGGAGATCGGGAAGAAAACAGACTAACTAGAATAGTTGATGTCATTGGCGTAAAAAGCGTCTTGGTAGCAGGACTGAAGCCTCCGAAGTGCCCTAGGGAGAGGTCGTGATGAATTGAAATGGTAGCGCCACGGAATTAGTGAGTCTCAAAGACAGCGGAGATATCCACAGTCTTGGCAGATATATCATATCCTAAAAGGGGAGACGATTAACATTCCGATCTGGATCGTCGCTGGGGTTGATTCATTGACTTTTTTTCGCGTTCGTTCATAATTATTCAATGGGTGTTGTCGATGTTGAACGGGTGCATCCGATAGATCCTTGTTAAGCTGTCGTGTGCATGCATAGGTCCATAGGAGCGTCGTGTCGTGGCACTGCCACTCTTTGATCGAGTTACAGAGCGTTAAATCGACGACATGAGCTGAACTCGACAGTAAAAGACGTGTTCTAGATTTCGTAATGCCGTAAAACATCGGCTGGGACTACTACGTACATACAATCGAGACTCGTGATCCACTGCTACAATTCTTTCTGGCTCCCTCATTGTGTTTGTTTCTCTGAAGCCCCTGGCTATCGATCGGTCTGCCCGTGCATCATGAACTGAGGCCTCACGCATCACCAGATGATGGTTAGTAAAAGTGACTATTTACAGTAGCGTACCATCAACATAGGTGTCCACGTCGCAGTGGCATTCTCGTCCCGTAGCTAAGCATTAACAGCCGAAATTTATAGTTCGCGCGTATGTACAGAGTAGTACTCCGTAGTAGACCCTTTCTTTTTTTTCAGGTCCAGAAATAATAATAGAATTAGGGGATCATGAATTTTTTCTTCAGGCAGACAGGGTCTTGTTTTGGAGTAACATTTTTCGTATTGGCCCTCGTTTCATATCCATCCCACAATGGCATGTGTATTGCAAAGTTTACCGGTTTCTCGTTATATTGGCCCAGGATCCAAGCGCTTGTAGTCGAATTTGCGGCAGTGATTTGCAAAGCCTTCCAAGGCAAGCTGGAGATTCACACTCACTGCCGGGGGGGTACCACACCAAGGACGATTGGCTAGTGTCGATCTGGGCCCAAACCAGGATTTTTCGAGTGTGTTTCCCAAGCGTCAGGCACTTGGCGTTGAGTGGGCGCTACACGGTGACGTCGACATCAGCACCTTGTGTGTGCTATGCCAGCTTGTCAGTCGAGTTCCTCACACCTTGGCATTTCCTTCTGATAGTTTTATCTAGGAGAGGAATTTACAAGACAGCAGCGATACTAAAGGCTCAAGAGAACCGTAACGCCATAACTGTTTTTTGCTTTAACTTATTTCTTCTCAACTCATTGCAACTCAACTCAACTGAACTGCGACGGCTGAGACACGACTTCATCTTGATTAAGGGGGTTCATTTTAGTGTTAAGCTTTCCTGGTCGCACAAGCCTCCTCGATTCACACCCCTGACGACCTGATCTGACCTGAGCTACCGCTACCGTTACCGTACCTTGGCCAACATTTGAGTCGAGCCAGCAGCAACTTATTTTATTTCCAGGCCAATTCATGGCTGTTGATTACATATAGTAGCCAGCCCCTCATCCACATTTTTATGAACCCTCATTTTTCGTTTCTGGCCCAGTTCGTGTTTGCAGTTATTCGGGCAGCTGCAGCTTGGAACACGCCTGTTTCCGTCTCATCTTAATCTATCTGCCACCCGCCTTCGCCCCGCCAAACGCCAAACGGTACCTCCGACAGCGTCCTCCCTTGCTGTGGGAGTGACGCGACCATCCATTCAACCAATTTCTTTCCATTCTCATAATAAATAACTTGACTACCTACCTATATCCGTCGCGCATCTTCGAGATCGAATCGAGATAGAAAATCTATCACATCTGCCCAAATCGAGGGCTTCAACCCCGAATACACAGCCATTGACGTAGGTTTATTGGGCCGCCATCATGGGGAACTTCATCAGTTGGTTGGAGAAAAACCTCCCGTCCGACGACAGTTCGGGCGGCGCGAGAGGAACACAGCCGCCATCTCTTTCAGGTATGTTGAAGTCGAAGTACATGCAAATACAATCAATGTAGGACTAACAATTCCAGGGATGATCTCGACTCTCGTTCCCGTGCTTATTATATCGGGAGTTTACATGGTCGTCTTCCTCATCTTTCGCAAATCAAACAGGCGTTTCTATGCGCCTAGGACATACCTGGGCTCTCTGCGCGAGAAGTAAGTCGCAATGCGCCACTAACTAAACCTTGCACACCAATTCTAACCCCTTCTTAGTGAACGAAGTCCCGAATTGCCCAACGGTCTCTTCAATTGGATTGGAACCGTTTGGAAGCTTCCCGACGCCTACGCTCTTCAGCACCAGAGTCTCGATGCCTACCTCTTCATCCGATTCCTTCGTATTTGCTGCACCATCTGCTTCGTCAGTCTTTGCCTGACATGGCCCGTTCTCTTCCCAGTCAATGCCACTGGAGGCAACGGAAAGAAGGAGCTCGAACTCCTCTCGTGGAGCAACATCAACATTGATGATTCGACCCAGAGGAACAGGCTCTACGCCCACTGTTTTATTGCCTGGATCGTCTATGGTTTCGTTATCTATACCATCATGCGCGAGTGCATCTTCTACATCAGTGTGCGACAGGCTTTCCTTCTTACTCCTCAGTACGCCAAGCGTATCTCGTCTCGCACCGTCCTCTTCACTTCTGTGCCCAAGGAGTATCTCGATGAGGCCCGCATCCGTACTCTCTTCAACGACTCGGTCAAGAACGTCTGGATCCCTGGTGACACCGATGATCTGGACAAGCTCATTGAGGAGCGTGACGATGTCGCTATGAAGCTCGAGAAGGGAGAGGTCAAGTTGCTCAAGCTGTGCAACAAGGAGCGTATCAAGTCCTTGAAGACGTCGGGCTCCGAGTCCGACAAGGCAGCCTCCGCCCCATCTGACCCTGAGTCCGGAAACCTCGCCGCCCGCTGGATCCCCGACAAGAAGCGACCTAGCCACCGTACAGGCCCCCTGGGACTTATTGGTAAGAAGGTTGACACAATCGAATGGGGTCGCGAGGAGCTCAAGACCCTCATCCCCAAGGCCGACGAGGCCCAGGCTGACTGGCTCGCTGGCAACTACGAGAAGCACTCTGCTGCTTTCGTCGAGTTCTACACCCAATCTGATGCCCAGGCTGCTTTCCAGACCACCACTCACCACCACGCCCTTCATATGGCTCCTCGATTTATCGGCGTCAAGCCCGACGAGGTTGTCTGGAAGAGTCTCAACTTCCCCTGGTGGCAGGTTGTCATTCGTCGATACATTATCTTCGCCATCATCACTGTTCTCATCATCTTCTGGGCTGTCCCTGTGGCTATTGTCGGTGTTATTGCTCAGGTCAACACTATCAAGACTCTCCCAGGTCTCACTTGGATCCAGGATATCCCTGAAGTGATCCTTGGTGTTGTCTCTGGTCTTCTGCCCTCTGTCGCCCTCGCTATCCTCATGTCGCTGGTGCCGGTTTTTATGCGCCTATGTGCCAAGCAGGCCGGTTGTGTTTCCATCTCTCAGGCTGAGCTCTTCACACAGAACGCCTACTTCGTCTTCCAGGTTCTCCAGGTATTCCTGGTTCAGACCCTCGCTAACAGTTTTGTTTCGTCCATTGCAACAATTGTCAAAGAGCCCAGCCAGGTCTTCAGCATGTTGTCATCCTCTATTCCTCTCGCTTCCAACTTCTACATCTCCTACTTCATTGTTCAGGGTCTTACCATTGCTACCAGTGTTCTGACCCAGGTTGTTGGCTGCGTCATCTTCAACCTTTTGTACAAGTTCCTGACCAGCACCCCTCGAGCCATGTACACCAAGTGGACCACCCTCAGTGCCCTTACCTGGGGAAGTCTCATGCCCGTTTACACCAATATTGCTGTTATCAGTAAGTTTTCATCTGATGAATGTTTGAAATTCTTAGCTAATCCTTGATAGGCATTGTCTATGCTGTCATTGCCCCTATTACGCTCTTTTGGTCGACCATCGGTATGGGTCTGTTCTACCTTGCGTACCGTTACAACATCCTGTTTGTTACAGAGACCACGATTGACACCCGAGGTCTGATCTACCCTCGTGCCCTCAAGCAGCTTTTCGTCGGTGTTTATCTCGCCGAGGTCTGCATGGTCGGCATGTTCATCATTTCCAAGGCCGCGGGCCCTGCTGTTTTGATGGCTGCCTTCCTTGTCTTTACCATTCTGTTCCACGTTTCCCTCTCCAAGGCCCTGAACCCTCTTCTTTACAGTCTGCCTCGTTCTCTCGAGGTTGAGGAGGAACGAATTCAGCGAAGCCAGCAAGGTTCAGAGTTGGAGGTCGGACAAATTGAGAGTGGCGACGGTGCCGCTTCCAACGGTGATGCTTCCAACGGGAAAAGCAAGATTGCCAGCAAGCTCGTGCCTGGTGGTACCGACAGTGTTCAGAAGCAGGGCAACTTTTTCTCCAAGTGGCTCAAGCCCTGGGTGTATGCCGACTACGCGACCATGCGCAAGTTGGTACCTCATGAGCGCGATTTTGGACTGGATTATTCTGAGGAGGTTGAGAGAGATGCTTACCTCCCACCTTCAGTCAAGAGCCAGACTCCCATTCTGTGGATCCCTGCGGACCCTGCTGGTATCTCGAAGCAGGAGGTGTTCAACACGAGCAAGGTGATCCCCATCTCAGATGAGGGATGCACACTCAATGACAAGAACCACATCGAGTGGGATACTGAGGGTGCACGACCTCCCATCTGGACTGAGAAGGTGTACTACTAAAGGGAGATGATTTTGTCAGTGTGATTGATACCCAAACACATGCTAGCTATCAGGCTGTGTTGCTTTAAGATGTCGGAGTGGTTGAGAGGTAATGGCTTTTGGGGGATCAGGGGAGGCAGTATTGGATTTCGTCAAGATGGATATGTTATCAGATCGCGTCACGACCCTTTTGAGGAATCATTGGCTACGAGGCGTCTTTGTGTGGTTGTTGTTGTTGGATCAGATAGTTATACAGTCAAATGAATTCTAATGCTAATGATGAATGGACACTCAAGCAATCGGTGTGAAGGTATTTATAATGATGGTTATGGAAGAGGCTCAGAGTTGAAAGGCGGGGCATACAAGACGTTATACCGTTATTTCAATACATTAGCCACGCCTTGTAGATCCTTTTTACCTAAATCTAGGTTATTAATTAGCTAAAATAGAAATAAGAATCTAATATTCATATTAAATATTAGGATTTCTTAGGGAAAAGGCACCTATCTATAGGGCGAGATTAATTTATTGAGATAATACGGCAGTTAGAAGCTGCTTTGATTAACAATGAACGATGGTTATTTTGTGAATTAAGGTTTAGTGATAGTTGATTGGGCAACTGCTCAGTTTGCCAGGATAATGGTTAGCACGATCGCCTTAGCTTCTTCTCTCTCCACACTCAGGTCTTTACCGAGTAATCAGCAGTAGGGTTATCGATCGATCGCGAAGGGATAGACGAGACGTGCCGAACTATTGATTGTGGTTGAGACATGAAAACAAAGAGTACAATAAGACGAAGCCGAGACATGTGACCAGTAAGTTATCAAAGAGTTACGAGTAGACGGTGGTTGGTTGGTTTTGGTTGTTGTTGGGGTGAATGAGTTCGCAGACGAAACAGGGATTTCCCTGATCGAATTGGGTTGACAGCAGCGACTAGACTTTACCGAGAAGCGGATAGCGGCAGCCACAGTTGAAGACGGCCTCTATTTTTGCTTGAAACATTGGAGGCAATAGAATAACATATTGCCTGATCAGTAAAGCTCAGCAGTTAAAAGCTTCACCTGTTCTTTAGTTGTGGCGCTCACATGTGATAGACTAGCCCATGTCCCTGTTCCCGTCTGTACAAGGGTCTTATAAGCATCCCTTTGACTGACAATACCCCACCATCACCAACTACCAAGCATTGTCGTCCTGCCAACCACGGTAAACAATCACCTCGTAACGCAGAAAGCGGCAGGTCATCTGTGCTTTCACGAATAGGATTTCGAGTTTGGACGGATAGGCCTAAGCGTAAACTTTGCTTCTTGGTGTGATAGTACGATATTGATACTGATATTGGACGCAGGTCCTTTACCCTTGCACGCACCTTCATTCATACTCTTCCTGTGCTTGTGCTCTGTTCGCTCGTCTTTCGACTCTCTGCTTGTTCGTTCTCCTTCAAACATCCAATCTAAACCTGGACAGCGTCCCCGTCCGTGGCCTGCTTTTGAGGCCCTTTTTTCCTTGTTAGCAGTGGTCACTATTGAATGAAGCATTGACGGGCCGAGACATTGCGCAGAGACCCTTGGACATTCCTTCGTGTCGATCAGCAGACCACCTCCAACCACTTCTGCACTGCAAAGTTCAAACACCACACATTTTCAGTGTGAGAAGTTGGGGGAGTGAGAGATTACAACGAAATACCTTCAGCTTTCGAGCTACGCGGTGATGGCCATGGTTTGAGCGTTCAGCAACATTGTCGGCGAGAATCAACGCTTCAGAAGCGACAGCGATTATCCGCCCGCACCTCGAATTAGCGAGCCACTCCAACACCTCATAAATCGCAATGGCTTTAACAACCATCTCCAACTGTCGGTCTCCGCCCAAAATGACCTTCACTACTACTCTCATCTTCACGGCCATGCTTCTCGCCTCTCCTGCTACCGCGCAGTCTTTCCCATACGTTCCTACAGAGATTCTCATGCCTGATCCAACATGCGTCGACGGCAGCGTTCCATGCAGTGCTTCGAATCTAGCATACATCTTCCGACAAACAGGCTCAGGCAATGTCGACTTTCGAGCCCTCGACTTTTCTACCAGCATCGATGCAAACGACGCCAGCCTCGAGCGCCCAGGCAATAGCACCTCGCTACCTTTTCTCAATGACGAGTCCAACAGTACCGCCTTTGGTGCTGCGAGAACTGCAAACGGCTCGGTGCTCGTGTATGCGGGTGACTGTGAGGCTGGTACTGGCGATGTATGGAGCTTTGAATATGATGGTGAGCAAGGCGAGTGGCACCGTCGAGGTCTCAAGAACAGCGACGATAGTCGTCGTGCACCTTATTTCCTCGGTGGTACTGTCGCCTTTTCTTCTAGTCTTGCCCCAGATATGGATCAGCCAACTCTTTATACCTACGGCGGCATGTGCGCGACACCCGAGTCTGGAAGTGATGCGAAGAACTGGCAGAGCAATGCCAACTACACCAAATCGATGCTGAGACTGGCACCAAAAGACAGCCAAGATTATACCTCGTATGAAATGAGCGTGGCATCCAGCGGTGGACCGCGAACACCCATTGCAGGCTTCACTCTGACTGGTCTGACGCCGTCCATGACCAATAAGTCTGGCATCGTGACGCAGCAGATGAGTTATGTGCTTCTTGGTGGACATACCAAGACTGCCTTTATCAACATGAGCACAGTCGCCGTGTGGAATCTCCCCGCCGAGTCGTGGAGTTATGTCAACATCCAGGCCCCAAGCGTTGATCTCCCAAAGTCGGATCTTGCTGTTAAAGATACAAGCTCCCAGAATCATCGCAGGAGTAAGAACACTGCGGATAATGTCTACAGTCGGTCTGGACACACTGCGACCCTGAGCGAAGATGGAAGCTCCATCATTGTTATTGGAGGCTGGGTTGGTGATGTGAATACCCCTGCCGAACCACAACTTGCTATTCTTGAAATGAGTGAGATTTATAGCGGTTGGCAGTGGAAGATTCCGGAAGAACAGCCCGACTTTTCTGGAATTTATGGTCACGGTGCTGCAGTGTTGCCAGGAAACATGTTGATGATCTACGGTGGATGGGAGTCATCCAGTTCTTCGTCACGTCGAACCAAGCGTCAAGCTTCATCTGGAACACTCCGCTTCTACAACATTACATCAGGATCTTGGGGATCTCAGTATACAAACCCCGTATCTGTCCCCTCGGACAACCCCAATGATGCCCCCACGGATAACGGCAATGGATCAAACTCGAAGCGCCTCGGTCTCGGTCTCGGTCTTGGTTTCGGTATTGCTGCACTCATTGGTATCATCATTGCCGCTCTGTGCTGGTACAAGAGACGCAAGCAACATATCAGCAAGCGAGACGAAGCGGTCAGGGCACTAGCTCAAGATCCCAATTACTACAACGAATATCCCGAGATGGCGGAGAATGACCCCTGGGGACTTGACAGTGCCCCTTGGTATGGCAGAGGCGAAAACCCTTATTCCGCCGGCGAGCGATCGATGGGCTATGAGTCTATGAGAGGTGCTCGAAGTGGTATGCCTGGGCTTCACATCCCACACAAGTCAATGGCTAGACCGTCACGCGGAGGTTATGTGCCTACCGGACCTCGGCCTACAAGTTTCCCGGGTCCGATTCATCCGATCTATGAGGACGATGAAGAGGAACCCTATCACAACCAAGGCCTATATGACCACGTTCAGACACCCACATCCGAGGTTCCTTCAGATCCTTTCCAGACTCCGGTTACAGCTACGGGTCCGAATAACATAACTCACCCTGTATGCCTTACTCCTGGAGGCGCGAATCGAGCCTCTGCTACACCCAGCCCCGAGAACCCACGACATGATCCAGAGGTTCAGGACTGGGTGACTGAGGTTGATGCCGCTGAGGGACTTCTAGAACGTATGAATAGTCGGCGAAGCCAGCATCAGAATGTACAGAATCTCGATAACGCCGAGGGTTTGCTTGCGCGCATGAATAGTCGTCGAAGCCAGAACCAAGGAAGCGTTGGTCCCAGCCAGGGTCGTTCTTCGCCAACACGACATAATTCGACTCGCTCAGCCGCTCTGCGAGATGACGAGTCACGAAGCGGATCTAACTTGTCCGACTCGGCACGGAGCGCAGCAGAGAGCCTCAAGGCGAAAGCACGACAGCTCAACCCTCTGGCCCCAGCATTCCTGGCAGCTGGTGCTGAACATCCCAAGCCTGGTAGTTCGTCGTCCAGTAGCTACAACACAGCCCGCTCATCCTTTGGTGCTCTTCAAGCCGAGGGTCCTTCACTGCTCATGGGTGATCGGGCTCCACGATACGACGATGATGAACCTGGATCGCCATCCAAGTCAAAGCCACGTCGGGGATGGCTGGGATCTCTCCGGCGAGTGTTCTCAGGGGCTAGTACCCCAACATCCTCGCACGAAGACATGTCTGGAGTGCGACGTTCGTTTGATCAAGAACCTGTGACCGGTGACTACGAGCCTGGTCTGGTCGGTCTGCGCGGCGATCTTCTTAGGAGGAAGAAGGGCCGACAGGACTGGGAGGGTGTCGAGGGCTTGACACCAGATGCTATGATGTCTGGTGGTTCAGGACTAGAACCTGGAGCTGAGTCTGACTGGGACATAGAAAAGGCTGTAGAGCAGCGATTGGTGCAGGTCATGTTCACTGTTCCCCGAGAACGATTAAGAGTTGTTAATGGCAACGAGGAGGGAAGTGATCGCGAGGATGATTTGCCGATGAAGCCACATAAGGCGGTTTTTGTTGATCCAGACAACGAGAGTCAGACATCAGGAGGTGTTAGCATTCGGGGAAAGCGGAGTGAACGTGATTTTGGACATGCTGGTGTCCGGCCAGTGCTGGAGTCGAGGATGGAAGAGGATGAGGAGGTTGATGAGAAGCAACGGCTTGTTCAGGATGATGATGAAGAGGAGCGGTTGGATGAGAAGCGACGTGTTGAGGATGAGAAACAAATATTGATGGATGAGAAGCGTGCTGAAGAACAGCGCCTTGTGGAAGAGGAGTCTCGACGAGCTCAGAAGAAGGAAGATGAGCCTACAAAGCAAAATCAACCTCAACCGCCATCACAGGCACAACAACAACCCCATACAGAAACGCCAAAGGCCTCTCATCTACAAGCCGCCCAGCCTCTCTTCCCACACAACTCTACCTCCTCATCTCCTCCTCCCTCCCCAACACCCTCTCCCAACCGAACTCCCCACTCCGGACGACACATGCGCGAAAACTCAAACAACTCGAATCTCTCCCTCGGCGGCCTCCTCCGCCAACCAGACTTCCCTCCCCTAGAACCTCGCTTCTCCCACTCAACAGACCGATCCTCCGGCGTCTTTCTAGAAGCCCAGGCTGTTCCTCTAACACGAGAACGGGCGCGCACACGAGTCTTGGCCATGGTCGATAGTTTCGAGAGTCTAAGTCGTGAAAACAGCCCGAGTCCTACACGATTCCAATAAGCAGGGAGAGAAAAAATGTAGTTTTGCACAGCAGGGCATGGATTTGTTATTTTTGGTTTGCAGGGTGTTTGGGTGCAGGATAGCTAGGGATTGCTTGCTTCGGCATTTTGGAAGGTTTACGGCACAGCGGATTTGGATTGTTATGAGTTCTTGGGAATTGTATATATGGCTTCATGTATTTATGTGCTCAAGATGCTACCCTACACGCGGGATACGATTGAAAGATAGGAAAGGGTTTTTTACTTTATGAGATCGCACATCATCGCTATTGAGTGACCAGGATATTGACTTTCACAAAACATCAGATCATATTCTAAACGCCAGAGTAATTAGAGCTTGAGTTTTTCAACGGCATGTTACTCCACCAACGACCTAATCTCACAATTAATTACATGGTGTCGATCTCGTATAGTTCAGCAGCACATTTAACATTCAAACCAGTGTGTCAGGACGGACACCGGGTTCGGAAGAGTCAGCGATTGATTGAGAGAAATCGAAACAGGGTGGACACGGTACGGGACGAGCTGAAAGCGTGTAAAGTACTGTACCTTTGTTTCGCCGTGCGTCACTGTACTTTGGGACTGCCTTGATTCCTGGTGTTTCTGTCCCTGACGATCCTATCACTTTGACTCAGTGGATGAGTGCATTGGTGAAACGCATGCGGACGCCACAGTATCCACGTCAAATGCAGGGGCATGGCGAGGAATTGATCAACGGGGGGTACGTGAAAATCATCATTTTGGATATGCATCTTTTTTTCATCTGACAAAGTTTTTATTTGCTATTAATGTTATTTGTTCAGCCATGCTGACGATTGTAATGTAGGTAGGTGTGTGGGGGGGGGTATCTATCCATGGGAATGAAGTGAGCAAGAAGAGACGTGAAAGTCTCAGCTGAGAAAGCTTGACAATAACCAACAACCAACAACCAGGTCAGTCTTATGCTTGTTTCTTCATGTACGGTTTGTTCCACCTAAGAATGGCATCGATGAACTTCTTGCCGGGGAAATCCATGATGATAATTCCAACCCGGCTAGTAGTATCTGGGTTGTCCTCAAAGTCACGAATCCATTGGCCCGTCATATCATTCATACCAGTAACAGTGCGGTTCATGGGTCCAGCTGCAGCTTCGATGGGCTTGACACCTACAGAGGCTGACGTGTGTGCCAGAAAGAGAACTTTGTTGTCGAGGGCTGATGTTGATGCGTTCTCGAGGGCTCCGCGAATCGAAGTCCACTTCTCCGAAAGATGATAGATGGACATTATTATCCAGTTATCTTCCACTTCCATCTGACTACCTTCCCATTTGAGACCATATGGTTCTCGAGCTGGGAAATTCTGGAGGACATATATCTTGGAGCGAAGGCTGCCAAGAGTTGGCAGAGGATCCGAAGCACTGTAATTGTACAGTCGATCTCCGAGAGAGTATTTGTTGAAGGCATCTTCAAACGATAAAGTGTTGTTGTTTCCTATATCGCTGCCCTCCCGCTTGAGACGCATAATAATGGTCTCGGAGGGGTTCTCATCCAGGAAGTCGTTCATGTAGTCAACAACGTCCGCGAAGCTAAAGCCGGTGTAGCCATTAGCATGGTAAATATGCAGCTCGTTATTCTTCACACGAGCACGGATGTCAAAGTAGCGAATGCCTGCTTTGAGCTGGGTAGTGAGGTTCCAGTTTTGACACTGAAGCGTATCACTTGCTATGTTATAGGTCATAGTGTCGTGCGTGCCCGGTATACTGAGGCTCGAGAGGAATACATCGTCGGGAATATCGGCCATCCAGGCCGGGTTGTGAGCCAAGTTAACATCGAAGCTGTAAGCACTTCTATAGCCAGCATAACAGTTGCCGAATATGATGCAGGGTACGATGGAGACGAGGTAGAAGAGAGACATGGTGAAGAATGCAGCGGCTCCCAAGAGCATAGGAAGGCGTCGAGCACGCTTTGGGGCACCTGAGAGGCTCCGAATATCTGATATAGCGACCATATCGACAGGCTGATTACGGAGGTCGAAGCCGGAGGAGCCGGGAGATACCTTTGTGTGGGCGTATTCACATGAACAGGGGTGGTCAAAAGGGGTATAGATGAGCAGCAGGACAGATTTCCTGTGAATGATGGTGTATGCAGTGTAATCAGATGTAGGTATTCAATGAGTATGTTAGTTTTGATGATGATGTTGATGTTGATATTGACGAGGCTGAGACGAAGTTGAAGGGGTTCACCGAACCCAATGCGGTGACATAATGGGGAGGAGCTTGGGCCACTGTTTGGTGCCTTCCGAACCACCTGTAACAGCTGGGGACGTGAGTGGTCAGCTCTAGAGCTCCTACCTTTGCGGTTCGCCAGGCGCTATTGTTACCCCAGACATGGAAGGCATGACAAGGCCATTGTTGAGTATCACTTACCCTAGACCATTTCGATGTGAACTCGTAATCTGCAAATGCAACCGGACTTTGAGCATTGCCCTTGAATCTTTATGGTATAGTCGAACCTTGGTATCTAAATCTCGATTGGTTTGTTTAAAAAGGTTTACTCTAGTACCGCCAATGCGGCTCTGCTCCATTCTCTTTGCCATCCCAGTCAGCTGTCGATTAGCCTTGCAACCGCGAGAACTCAATGCAGTGGCTTGAGTGTCATGACGCTCAAGAGACGACATGACACACATGTTAAGTGCAGAAGAAAGCCCAAAAGTAAGATAGGCCACCCAACCGAGCTTACCCGTCGGAATCTGCCCTGCAGCCAATGCTAGCTAGTCATGTAAGAAAGACGCGAATGCATACGTCTCCCACATGTCGCAGCTTAGCTTGAATGTATGATAACGATAACGATACCAAGAGAGACATCAGCTGCGAGTGTTACGTCTATGACGGCAAACCACAGAAAGTAGAGATACATGCTGCAGTCCCTGGTAACTGAATGGCATGTCGGCCAAGATATCCAAGATCCTGCAGTCTCATTCATGGCGAACAGAAAAGAATACGCTGGATCAATGAGCGGAAAAATAAAAATAACAACCAGCCCCTCTACTCTACACCCTCATGATGAATAAATGCAACTCACATCAACCGACTGCCGCTTGTGGCGGGCGGCTTGCATGCCTGACGGACCCTGAAGTTGCATTCTCCCGGTGCAGCGGCGCAGTTAAACAAACACGCAATGGCGACAGCTGTTGACCTTGTGATTTGCCTAAACATGTTTCCCCTCAGCATCAGGACCATGATTTTTACTCAGGCATCATGAAAATCAAGAAACAGACCACACCAAACAGGACGGCATTTGAATGTACCGCTACAAAATGGATGGGGTTGTACTGTATCTCGTTAATGTTTGTTGGCTAGAGACAAGCAATAGTCCTTCGTAACACAACCTCGAAACGAAAAGGTCACAATGGGACGAGATTGACAGGTGAGGGGATGCTTTGACATGTGCGAATATGATCATGACCATTTCGATAAAAACCACGTATTAAGGTTCAACAATGGAGCCTCTGATGAGTACATACAAGACAAGACAACGTGATACACAGCAGTCATGATGCGGAGGTCAGAGCGATACGGCGGAAGTGGCGGCGAAGATATTTATGGTGACAGCCTCGGTTAACGGCTCAATGATGGATGGATAGTAACACACATACACATACACAGCTGACAATGATGAATGATGCTCACTAGGTATGTATCCAGCCTCTTGCTCGAAGACCCCAGCAACTTGCGTGACTTCCCAAGCACGCAGCCGAGAGTGTGGTTGGGAATAGCGTCGCAGATTGAGACATTACGAAGCGACCTTGCCACGTCCGTCCTCATACATTGAGTTCACGTCACTTTGGTTCCCCCTCAGAAGAAGGGTTCTCTTCAAAAATACGATACACATGTAAGAAATCGGGTGAGCTAGCTGTGCCATTGGACAATTGGACAAAGGCAGAACAAAGAGGGTGTACTCACCTGCATAGATGGGTAGCAATCACCACTTGGCGGCAGTTGGAGTTCGTGTTGGTCTGGGTGATGGTGTTGAAGACAACTGACACTGAGTGAGACTCCAAGGCAGGTTAAACAACTTATCTACATACCTGCATACCTAGCAACGAGTGACATGCAAATTAAAGGCCATGGTTCCTGGATAATAATTGTTTATAATATTCCATAAATGCCAAGGTGTTGATCCTCTGATAGATAAGTAATAAAAGGCTGTCGTTATAGCTGTCCCCGGATTTTAAGAGAACGGACATAAAACTCCAGCCACTTCACGAACTACTCCTCACCACATCGTGCCATTTTCCCACACGAGAGATCGAACCGTAGCAACGGGGTCTCAAGATGGACTAGGCAATCGTCTTAGCGCGTCAGCATACCAAGACTACTGTACTTGCTGTAGCTACTGTACATATCTACTGATTGACTTTACTCTTAAGATACGCATACTACAGTGGGTTTACGTGTTCAGCTGGACAGGCAATGACCTGGGTAAAATTTTTGCTTTCTTGTAAGTTAGGTCCTCAAGCTAATAAGCTTGAATCAGCTAGAGACCAAAGTTGAGCGAGATTTGTTGCCCAGACAGAAAATTAAAGATTCACTCACTCACTCGCTCGTTCATACGAAAACGAGTGGAAAACGAGCTTCGCTTCTCGATTAGATTCTAAAGGATCCTCATTCCCTCGTCTAATATTTAAAATTGTCAAGGGTCATGATCTGATCTATGGATTATTATACGAGCGGGGAGACAGCCAGTCTATGGCATGCTCCTCTATTGCAAGGGCAAGTTTGCGATAAAGGGCACTTTTGAGGGTGAAATGTCACCAATCCTCGTCAACGTCCAAAAAGGCTTATTCTGTAACCCGATCGCGATCGCCATCATGCGGAAATCTTGAAAGAAGATGGCCGAAAGGTTTTCCGCATCATATTTCCTCCAACCTTATACCCTTGCAAGCCCATCATAACCCATGTTCCCGCACCAGCTCCAAAATGACTGAAACCACAAGTCCTCGGAGCAGGGATCAGCCCTGAAGCAATCAGCAAACCGTTGGCCAAGTAAGTATCTGTGGACCGGCCAAAGATTCTTGCTCGTTGCCGTCGATCAAACAACAAACTTGTATGCGATATTTTCACCCACAACCACTAATCAACCTTTTTACAGAGAAGATCATTGCTCGGCGATGGAGTCGTCTTGAAAGTTAAAATCGCAAACTTACAAAAAGGGGCCGGAAATGGCCCGTTAGGGTAGCTAGGTAGATTCACCGTTTCCTAAACTGGGCCATGCCACGTCCAACGGCGCGACGCCGAACTCAGGGACTAGTTCATGTGAGTGAGTTCCATGTTGGGGATGGTAGAGATAACAAGGTTAGCGCTTAGATTTGGTGGATGAACGAAAAAGTCATTGTACAACTCTGGAGGTACTGTAGAGTCGTAATTACAGCGGGATGTGCGGCCGGGAAAACTGTGAGGAATGGTTACGCTAGTTCACGATGCAGACATATCACAAGATGATGGATGGGGTTTACAAAAATATGCATCACCGTGATACGCGTTTATACCCCAATTGATTCTGGCATCTTTGCTGATCATCCCATCTTTAAGTCAACAACTTAGATATCGGTTAGAGCGAATTACCCTTCAAGAAAACGCCGAGATACTAAGGCGGCATGAACATCGAGTCTTATGACCTCCCTTGCCCAGGGAAGACACACACGTGAAGGGAAAGACGGCGATTACCACCGATAAAAGCAGACAGAGTCAATGGCTGAGATTTGTCCGGATAACGAGTTGCCGAGTCGAGAGTAAAGTGGTTGTCACTATCCAATTTCAATTTCTTAAGCGCGCAGCGGTAAGCCAAGGCAAACCCAGACCACAGTCAAAGAATAGAGTCCAAGCCCATTCTGTCTGGTCGAATCTAGACTGACCAATCCTTCTGTATCAGGAACAGGCTGCTTGTCACAGATAATCAAAGCTGAAAAATAGAGGACGTGCAATGATTAATAAATAAGTTCAAAGTCAATGACGAAGAGATAAAATGACAGCAAGACAGGGATTTTGCAGCAATTGCGATTATCGGCCTCCGCGTCCATATCCGGTACAATTACTCCGTACATACAATTTTATCAAGATCGCCATTCACACCTTGGCCAGGGCCCATGCAGATCCCACTCCCTCATCCCCTAGCCCCTGCAACTTCCACACGATATGACACGACACCCCCCCTCTGACATCCCGTAATAAAACCATGTCGCTCCCTAAAAACAATAACACCCAACAGCTTCAGCGGTGACGACATTCGCTACAGGCATCATATGAGTGAGGCCACGGCGCGCCTCGTGTTTTAGTCCAGGCTGGCTGGCTTTGGCATGGATAGGGGAGCAAGGAAACCGAGGGTCCATCTTTATTTTCTTTTTTTCTTTTTTACTGTTGAGCGTTGTGTTGTGCTGCGTTGCCTTGACTGAGATCAGATCAGATAAAATGAATACAATCAACCTTGTGTGTATCTCGATATATGTGAAAATGAATCACTTCAATGGACCTGCTTGTTGTTGACCGGCAACAATGCCAGATAATTGCTTAGGTACCTCAGGCAATCAATCTCAAGTCGATCAAATCTATGGATCTCTTCTGGCTCATCAATCTCTTCAAGTTCCTCTCTCCTGTAACATCTTCTTTTCTCTCCCCCATCTTTGCTTACAATTGACTTGTCCTTCATTCCTTTCGATTCGTTCCTTTCCTTGATAACTTGTTGCATCCATTCTCAATCCAATCCTTTGCTGCCACCTCATTTTACTCTACACTCATTCAATATTATTGGCGCTCCCTAACAAGAAAACAAACGGCCACTTTTCGCCCAGATAATAGCACTACTGCCACCGCCATCACATCACGCTTCGCTTCAAACTATCTACTCGTACTGTACTGTCAAAAGCCTCGACGGGTCTTCTCAAGCGTGGAGTCTCCTTTGTCTGCCCAGCCTTGGCTTCGCAGCTGAAGTGCTGAACCTTTCCTCTTCGGTCTCACGCCCCCCTGCAACACTCTGGACGGTACGTACTGTACCCTTGACTTTGTTGCCAGGTCGTATCGCGGCCCCAGTGCAACTCTGTTCAAGATTCTCTTCGACAAGGGCATCTTTACAGGGAGCAGACATTGACAAACTATCGACAGACGCAGACATCATCCGGGCTCTCTTGAGGAATCGGCAATTCAATTTATCGAATATTCTCTCCCTTTCTTCTTCCCCGCTATTCCCGACCTCACTCGGGCAAGTTGGGGCCTGATTTGGCTCGTCTTCGTCCTTCCTTCCTTCCTTGTTTCCCATCCTGGTCGCTGCTGCCGCCGCCCCTCCACTAGGGCCCGGGACTACCGTGCTAGGTACAGATACCTACCAAGCTCTTACCTGATTTGGCCACTCTAGTCGCTACTTCCTTTACACCTTTTCCCTCCCAGAGTCTCTCCTTCTCGACCTCTTGTCACGTATTCCCAATAACTTTCAGTCACCCCCCAACCTCCCATTCTACCTAATATCTCCACGATATCCATTTTGCTGGCTGGAGCTCTCTTCTCTTTCTACCCTTGTCGCGAACTTTTTTGGATTTTGGGTTTTTCTTTGGGTAATTGATTGGCATTGTTGGATTTTTTGGGATCGTATTGTATCGTTCGTTTGCTTGCGTCACAGTTGGGATTCGATACGAGGATTGCCTGACGCCTTTATCGACGACATTTGAGCCTCACGAAGCTCTCAACTCATCACTGTCATCGATAATCATCTGCCTTCGAATTGCCTGGAGTACCATCATCGACGAAATCGAACCGAATCTCTTGGTCACCTACAACATCAACCGCCGAGGGGCGCAGTGCGACCTACCAGCAGTGCTTGCGCGTGGATGGATATCCCGAGGCCGGACAGAGCAAGACAACCTCGTCAATCGTGATCCGAGTCGATAAAGGTAACACAGCGAAGTCACCGACTGAGCATCTCAAAGTCTCGTGATTAACATAATCTGTTGCACCCGGCTTGATGCCTCCTCCCCCCCTCTCAACTCAACACAACTCTAACGAACCTAATCTAGAACCAACCCATAAGATGTCTCCCCTTCGCAGGAATGCCCAACGGGCCATCCTCTTTTTAATATGTGCATATCTGGTCAGCGCCAGCGCCCTGGACATCGACTACTGTGCTAGCTTCAATACTGGCCAGACCCCCAAGAGTATGCCGACCCTTCCAAACATATATATCATGCATGCGGTATCTAACATACCTATAGATACGAGTATCTACCAGACAAATGGCCTCTGCCATGATTTCTGTATCGATGATTATGCTTTCGCCATCACCCAGGACAAGCTATGCTGGTGCTCCAACTACGTCCCCGAGAAGTCGACACAAGAAAGCAACTCCAAATGCGATATTCCATGCCCCGCATGGCCCGACGAAGTCTGCGGCGGTGATGGCCTGTATGGATATGTGTCTCTGGGCAAGGTCGCTCCATCTGGTACCCGGGGACCTTCATCAACTAAAGTAAGTCAAATCCCGTGACAGTGACATGATTTGTGCTTCGTGTTGTGATTGCCGAACACGGCTTGATCGGACGAGTGTCTGCCTACAACTCCACATGTATCATCTCAGTGCATTTCGACCCCTCTGCGGTTGGTAAGATTCCACGGCTTAACAGGCAACACTCAGGCAAAATCAACCACCGTGGCCGTGTCCAGAGTGACTGAGACAGTGACACTGTCGCCATCATCCACATCGATCTCCACCTTCATCTCCACTACGAAGCCAAAGACCACTTCCACTGTATGCCACGTCTCAACGCGCATGTTATTCCGCCCGAGGAATCCGGTGATGTAATCGAATACGATCAAGACAGACACTGACCATATGTTTAGACCTCAGGCGGAGAGACCTCAGGCACTGCCACCGACGACGAACCGACAGCCACTGAAGAGCGTACATCTTTGGTACAGACTGTCACTGCTGGGGGTACTATAAGGACAGTAACTGTTGCGGCGCCGACACAACACACTGCTGGGACTTCAGCAAGTGAAAATACCAACAGCGAGACCACTGACAAGAGCGGCTTAAGCACTGGTCAGGTCGTTGGTATCGTTGTGGGTGTTATTGCTGCCGTCATAGGCGCCGCTGCCCTGGCTCTATTCTTGTGGTTCCGCCGCAAGAAGCAACAGAGTGAACATGACGCCTATCAGGACGATCCCAGTGTTCGAGATAGTTCCTCGGGTATTGCCCGACCTGATATGAGCGTGGCTGCTGGATCACCAGCATCAGGAGGTGCAGCAGGCAGTCGCAACAGTACTTTGCAAGTCGACCCGCGGATGGATCCGTTTAAGCAAGGATTATACGTCCGGAGCGCGAGTCACGAGAGTATCAACACATTGCGAGACGACCATGATTATTCGAGGAGGATCCAAGCGCCGAAAGTGCTACGTGCAACCAACCCCGATCCAACACCGGAACCCTGAGCCGAAGGTTTCTCGGCAGATGGATGAAAGAAAATGTTACACGAGCGGACAAAGGGTCAAGAAGGCCCATGAAGCACACGAATCTCGGTTTTTCCGGCTCATATTACAACCTATCAAGGTTTTTGCATTTCGAGATACCAGAAAGGCGTTGGCATTACAAGGGGACACGCATACACGACGGAACATGGGACGGATGCTCTTCCGGCGATTACGATGATCCATATCAAGATTGTTCTACTTGATGAGTTTCTCATAAGTTAGGCAATCTTTGGGTTCATTATCAAAGTTCAGGCAACCATGGGGCGAATAATTCCCTAAGACTGTACTGGTGTGATATGGTGGGACAAATTTTATTGTCGCTCACCTGCGCACATGCGGACTGAGTATAATGGCCATGAAGGCGAAAGCCACTCCAACCTTCGATTCAGATTTATATTTTACGGCATCATGACAACGACGGCCCCCATTAGGCAACAGTTATGCGATGGGTAAACAATCTACTGGTGTAGGGCGGCCAGTGTCGGCCTCACAGTTGGGATATATCAAGCAGGTCGTCGTTGTTATTTGGGCACTTGCTGAGTACATAGAGCTGGCAGCAGTAAATGCGCAGGGCGAGGAGGGTGGAAGAGCGACCAAAAGTATACTTTTCATTATTGGTCTGGGAAATGTCAGGATCTTGCCTGACGGGTGTTTCCTGAAGTTGTCGATAGTACAATACAACCACCACTTTCTAGTATGACATGACATATTTGTGCCTCTCTTTCATCTTAGTATGTGTATCTAGCATTACTCTTGATCTCTGTGACGATACTGACTCACTGCCATTGATAGAGGTCTAGCATGCAGCAGACGTGATAATTTCTCTGATTCTGAGCCATAAGGTAAATAAATCCCACCATATCATTCATACAACATTTACTAGTCCTCAAAATCAAGGATAGGCCGCGAAGCAGTCTACTAATTCAGGGTTCATTGTTGTTTAAATTTGTTGGGGTCAGAGAGACGGAAATGATTCCCGCTGAAATCCTTTGAATCCCCAACTATCCAATCATAGCCTCCATTAAAAATTGAGGTTTCATGGTCTAACGGTTATGACTGCGGATTCTGATTCCGCCAGCGAGGGTTCGACTCCCTCTGAGACCTTTCTTTTGCCGTTTAGCTGTAAAACTGATTCTTTTTGGTGGTCTTGAGTTGAGACAAGAAGTGTCGCTGAAAGGTTCACGAAATTCTGACTGTATGCCCATCCGCCTCATCTTTTGACTTATACCGACACTATTCCCTCTCGGTATAGACACAAACAAGCTCAACTGTTTCTAGAACAGCTGCGGGTAAGTCCGCGGTGTCAAGCTGTCCGCTTCTGTAGTTCGTTTACCCCTGAAGGCGTTGAAACGCCACTTTTGATGTGGCCGGAGACTTTGCGACCTAGGTAGGGAGTTGCAATGGAAGAGAGACATGGCGGTTGAAACGAGCTAGTTTAAGGCTGAAGATGATGGAGTTTGAGTTTATTGGACTCGATCTCGAGGTTGCTGCCACGGGGCTGTGGAAATTGGAAGATGCTGACTACGGATATTGTAGCCGTACAAGTAAGGGATGAGCAGATTCTTAGAATCAGAATTGTGGTACGGATATCGGCAAAGGCCAAACCATGATCTTATCCTGTGTTCCAAGATGCAAGAAAGTACACAGTAGACTTAAAACCATATCTCAGTATAGGCATAATCCTCATGATATACTGATAGGCAATATTCCTCAGCCTCATCTAACCAGAAGGGTTTGATACAACCCAATGCAAAGCATGCTACAATATTTTACAAGGCCCTTAATGCCTAAGCCTGACCTCCTAATACTTTACTCTAGTTTTTGATAAGATATAATCGCCGCCCAAAGGGTATGCAATCCGTAAACGCCTTGCCAAGTGAACGCTTAACCCCCAAATAGCCAATTCGAAAAAAGACACTTGCAAGAGTCTGACTGATGTAGTAGCTCTTTTGTTGGAAACCTCGCTGAAGCCGATTCAATATGCTGTTGAGACCAATTGTAGTCTCCAAGGAACAGATGTGTAAAAGCAGTAATAATTGTAGTAGTAGTAAGGAGATGTGTACTGAAATGCAAGGTCGAAAGGAGCATAATATGACAAAAGCCAAGTAAACGCCCTGCAAATGCGACTCGTCTGTCGTCCGCTCTTGATCAGACTGCGTGGTCGTGTTTGAAATCCTCTGAGAGAGTTGTATATCCCTTGACCAAACTTGAATCCTCCCTTTTTCTTTTTTTTCGTTCGTACTCAAAACATGCCGACGTTCCTTCAATTTGTCTTTCATCGTCGGGGTCGCTTCTCACGATCACTCGATAATCCTGCACCTCCTTCATCGCTTCTCCTCTTTCGTCCTCGTTCCTCTCGTCCATCGCGGCGATCCTCGGGTCGTAATCCTCCGTCACGCTGTCCTCCGCGTCCTCCCCTACCACTGCCTCCCCAATCTTCACCAGTTCGACCGCTCTGGCTATCACCTCTATGTCGACCTTCACGACCCTGCACAAGGTCCCTGCTAGCGGTGGGAGGGCCCATTGGCTCACGTGGAGCGCCACTTTGATCTCTCGTAGACCGCCTAGATTCACGCTCTTCTCTGCCACTCTCGCCGGCTCCTGATCGACGGTCCCGATATTCGCGATGTTCTTTACCCTCACGATCTCGGCCCGCACTTCGATCCCTATCACGTTCACGGCTACCTCGGCGGGCACGGCTCGACCGACTCTCGCGATCACCACGACGACTTCGTTCATGCTCATTACGCCCCGAACCTTCGTCTCCATTGGTAGGGGCTCGGCTTGATGACTCGTTTCTGATTGGATCCTGGCGTTCTTGAACTGGTGTAACGCTAGGAGAACCTCCAGTCAACACTTGCGCATCGGAATTACCAAGAGTTTGGCGTTGTTGGCGACCTCTTCCACTGCTGTTTCGGCTCGCGTCTGGCATGTTGGCTTGTGCTTGTTGAAGGGTATTATTGATGCCTGCAAGTTGTCTTCGCCCACCGCCATTGCGACCGCGCTCGTTTGAAGATGCTGGGCCAGTGGGCACATTGGGATCAGCAGCTGGAGATCCTGCATAGCTGCCAGGTGTTTGCCGCTGTCCTGGGCCAGGTCCTCGGTCGGGCGTGTTGGTTCCAGGCAATGACTGGCGATTGTGTCCGTGACTATGACCATGTCCATGAGGTGGTGGGCCTGGCGGAGGGGGAGGTGGTAGCGAGCCACCGCCGATCTGAGCAAGACGTTCTGGGTGGACCCCTGAGGGCGTTGCATTAGTTGATGCAGGAGAAGGCAAACCCTGACCAGAGCTGGCGTTTCTCATCCTGTTTTGCGGACCGCTGGGTGTGGTGGAAGGCGTCACAGGGCCAGAGTTCTGCTCAAAACCACCGCGTCGTCCTCTACCTGACGATGGGCCAGTTGGGGGAGGTCGATCTGGAGTAGGAGGACGTTCTGCTTCTGAGCCAGCAAATCGACTTGGCAAGGCTTGTGGTCCACCCTGTGGTCCACTATGGCCTCTTGCCGAGCCTCGTCCACGAGCTCTAGGTCCGTATGGGATTTCAGGAACAGTCTGAATGGGGTTGAGCCGTCCATATGTATCGTCTTGATGAGGCGGTTTGTGGTCAGGCTCTGGGACGCGAGAAGGGGTTCCGTGGAAGCCAGAAGCGTCGCGGCCCTTGGGCGCAGAAGCCCGCTCATTGTCACGTTCCATTGGTCTCTCGCCACGATAATTGCCTGGGGGCGGCGACCGCTCTCGAGGATCCCTCCCAGAAGGTCGGTGTTCGGTAGAGTAGTTGCGATCATGTCGTTCTTCACGTCCACCTTCTGGCTGGCCACTCTCATGCCCATAGCGCCCACTTCGTCGAGGTGATTGCACCCGAGAGTTGTGATCTCGTGGCTCGTTTCTAGGTCCGCGCGATGGTGTGTTGTCTCTGTTGCCCATCAAGGCCGCCCTCTCTGGATTGATCGTATCCATTGGTTCGACAGGGGCATTCTTACGACCCCTGCTAGGCCGGTCAGAGTCCGGTGCACGAGTTCGTTCGTTGTCTTGAGCAAACAGAGCAGCTCGCTCTGGGTTGATATGTGGCTCCGGTGCCTCAGCAGCTGCAGCTGCAGCGGGGGCTGGTGTTGGTGTTTCATTCAGGCGACCATGGTCATGGCCCCGACCGCTCTTGGGCCGATCTCGCTCATGTTCGCCACGACGCGCTGACCCGTCAGAACGAGACGTTTCCCGGCCGTGGTCCTGTGTCCGTCGCTCCGAGAAGTCGCGTGGACGATCAGGGCGGGAAGAATCAAAGCTTCGAGAATCCCGCTGGTCTCGTGATTCACGAGACTCTCTAGGCTCACGAGTTTCCCTAGACTCACGCGAATCTCTAGAGCGCGTGTCCCGTGGCTCCTTTCCATCTCGACGCTCATGCCCACGAGGTTGGTTAAACCGATCGGGGGTATAGTGCGCAGGAATAGGCACATCTGGTCGACTTGGAAGGGTGTGAGGTGGACGCTCAGGAAGCGTATTAGGCCTGGAGTCGTGCTTCGTACCAGCTCCAGAGTTAGTATTTGAGGCCCTAGGTCCTGATGGTGTCTGGTCGCGTTTGTGTGAGTCTCGAGAAGACCCTGGTTTGGCCGGTAACAAGTCCTTCGCAGGGCCTGTGGTCTTTGTTGAGTCTGTTGCCGAATTCCTGCCGTCTTTAGCATCCTTAACCTCTCCATCCTCCTCCTCAGCAGCCGTTGGCCTGCCTCTGGATGACCTTCTCATGTTAGATTCGGTATGATTTGGACTGGATAGCGACTTACCTTGTCGGACCGGGTTTGAATTCGGGTGCAGTTGGACGCAAATTGGAAGCCTTGTCCGTTTCGTTTTGGGCAGCTCCAGCCTATAAAGTATCAGCGATGTCCAGAGTCTGGGTTTGAAACACTTACACCACCAGGGCGGAAAGCCTGGACCATAACCCATTTGGATTTCCTCCTCTGAAGTTCTGACATTGCACCCTGAGCAGCAACCGACAGATCGACACGTCCACCAACCTCGCTGTCAGGCGAAGGTTTGGCGGCAGTTTCTTGCTTGGTAATAGTCTGAAGAAGTGAAGAGAATTTGGTAGCCATAAAGTCGATCGCCGGGAAGAAGTCGAGGACCGCCTTCAGCACTGTGATGGCGTTTCGAATATGCATCCATTCCGTACCCTCCAAGCAAGAACGCAAAGCACTATTAAGGTTCTTGTGCCAACGGAAGAGTAGATCACGGAATTGTTCGTGTTCGACAAAGGTCAATGGTTTGCCGTTGTCATCGAAGGTCAAAGCAAATCCTAAGCGGGGCTGATCAGCAGACCCCTTGGCTTCCTTCTCATATGTGCCCAGTCTGGGTTGATCTCTCGATTTATCCTTTTCGTTGGGGACGGGCACGTTCTTGTGCCAACGCGAGAGGTCTTCCAAAATAAGCTTCAGGAAGCGACCAAGATACTCAGCCTCTATAACAGTAGATGTAAAGATAAGAGACCTCAAGCGGTTGGCGTTGAACAGACGGTCATAGAGTGACATCAACTTGAAGCCTGGGGCAGTACCCTCGTGAAGTGCCTTGATAAACTTGAAGGTATACTCAGCATCAGCTTTGGAGAGAAGCATGCGAGGTATGAAACACTGCTCAAGCAACACATCGGATATGCTGTCTGGTTTCGCCCGAGGCTCTGGGAAAGACGTCTGGAATTGCTTGTTCACGTAAAACTTCCATTTTGCCTGTCGCAGGAGATGTTCGCCGCATTCTTCGGAAAGCCCGATCTGGAGCTGCATAAGCTCTTTTCGTTTTTCCACTTTGCGTTCTTGTCCTCGTCTTGACATGTCACTTCGATCTCGCGAGACCGCGACTTCTTCCGTCCTAAGGCGCTCTTTCTCTTGTCTGTAGATCTTGTCTGGACAGTAGAGATCTCCGAGCTGAAGAGCCCAGAAGGTCACAAAGAGCTCCGGAGTGATCTTTTGCCAAATCTCAGGGCGAGCTGTATCTTGGATGCTATCCACAATAGGCTGTAGCGCTGTTTTGACAGCCGAAGAATCGTCAGACTTCTGTGATTGTGGTGAATTAGTTGCGGTTTTTGATGCTGGTGGATCTTGAGAGCCCACCTGTTCTTCAGCCTGTAGTGTCTCTTGGCTGGGAGTTTCGTTGCCGCCAGATGCGACGGGTGTATCGGACATGGAAACATCCCCTTCCTTGTCGGTAGGCTGGGCAGTCTGGGCCTTTTCTTTCGTCTCTTCAACCTTCTTCTGTTTCCAGGGGAACATGCGATGAGCGAGGCTGGCCCTGCCTATGAGAAACGCGAGACTTGGATCCAATCCGTACGAATGAATGAGTTCAGGAATTGACGGTACCAGACTATCGAAGCTGGCAGGCTCCATGTTGCTCCAGAGTAGGTCCAGATACTGAATCAAAATGCGGTGCGAATCATCAATCATCGAGGACAGATATTTGATATGGGCTTCATCTTCGGGCACTTGGAAGAGTGCTGCTTGTCGGTACTGGGCTAGGTTGATGAGCATTTGCGCAGCAAGCTTGGAGTCTGTCAAAGCTTGGATGAGACGTTTCGAACTCTTGATATTCTCAAAACGCTTATCCTGACCGCGGATTAGAGTATGACGTCGCAGGTATTCGCCTCCAACCATGGACAAGATTTGATGGTCTGTGAAATCAACCGAATCTACAATACCACCCATCGAAGTGATAAGCTCTTTCAAAATGATAAGATCGGTGGAATTGCCCTTGATAAGCTGATCGTTGACATATTGCAGAACTGGCGTAGCGTTCAGCACTGTGTATCGTCGAAAGACTCTGCCAGAGAATCTTGACAAGGCCTGTAGCCACTTGCTGGTTGTAAGAGCGTGTTCAGCTTGAGTACGGCTTCTTGATTTGCCAAGAGAGCTCATCAGGGACCACACAAGCACATCGTAAGACAAGTCTGTGAAGTACTTGGCGCATTCCACAAAGGCATCGATCAGATTTGGATAGGACTCCAGTTGTTCGAAAGCAACCCTGAAGACAATACCAGGAGATGAGTAGCTGGTTTTGGCGAGTTGCTTGGCCATTTCACTCAAGTTCGTGAGAGACACTCGCTTCATGGTGCCCCTGGTCTCTGATGTAGCCTTGGCGAATGCTGCTTTCATAGCGGGCAGTCGAGAAATCTGACCCTCAAACCATTCGGCGTACATGGAATATCGAGTAGTCATGGGGTAATGTCGAAGAAGCTCCCAAATGGCGTTGACGGCCGAAGCATTGGCCTTGGTGTGGCTCAAAGCTGGCATCAAGAGTCGCCGAAGCAGGTCATGCCATCGGGTAAGGTTGTGCTCTGATCTATCCTCCGCCAGGCTCTTGGCTCCGATTCTGGCCAGCTTGGTCAGAAGAGCCTCGTCCTTGCCAATGTTGACACCAGAAATGTTGAGGAGTGTTCCGCAGAGGGTGAAAATGTCGTCCACAGTCTGGCAAACGGGGATGTTGTCTGCCCATTCGTCCCAGTAGTATCGATAATTTTGCGATTCGTTGGTGTCGACTTTGTCTGGGAATGGCCATCGAAGTGATTTGCGAGTTGTTAATCTACTCAAACGAACACTGCCTTTGGGAAGTCCGGACTGATCGAAATCGGGAACAAATTTTGTTGGACATCCGGTCTCACCAACAACGACAGGTCGGCTGTCGTGGAAGACCTTGTCGACACAGTGGTGAAGAATGCGATGAATTCGGTCAAGTACCTCAGGGAACACCTCTGGTATCCAAGGGAAGCGACCGAGAATGAAGAGGGATTCGGGGATAGCACCGATAGTTAATAGCTGGGTGAGCAATGCTACCTTTTGTTCCAATGGTTCGGGGAGTTTGGGTTTGTTGTCTGTAGTTTCTGTGGCAGACTCTTTGGTTTCTGCCTCAACCTTCTTGGGAAGTTCTCGTCGAGGAAGATTCGCGCCGTTGGGGTTGTCATCGTCGCCTTGGGGTAGAACGCCAGCCATGAGAAGGGCATTCATTGGCCCACCTCTGGAAGACCGTTCCTCCTCCTCAATCTTCTTCAATTGTTTCTCACGAACTGTTTCCATGTCTTCGTCGGCTGGGGAAAGGTGTGGGTACAAGTCGATCAAGGAAATGAAGCCGATTTTAACCAGCAGGGCAGCCAGGTAAAGCAGATTCGCGGGAAGCACATCAGACTCGTCGCGAGCATCAGAATTGTAGAAGCGCAACTTGAAGCCTAGAAGCTGTGCAGCCGTTCGGTTGCCTGGGGGCGGAAGCGTTTTGGTTTCCTGCACCCACTGTCGTTCAATATCAGCCGCAGCATCGTCTCCTTTGGCCCCGTTGGTGATGGTGAGTTGTTGGGAGTCAGAGTCCGCAACTTGCCGGCCACCGAGTTCAAAGAAAGCTTCCATATTAACTTCTCGAGCTCGGTTCCAGAACGCGACATCTCGAACCTGCTTCTTCTCTTCCAAGAGCTTCTCATCTTCTTCTGTAGTTGTCCATTGTGAATAGTCAGGGGTTGCCCATAAAGGCAAGCCGCCGACGTAGACTGCAGCGCTGAATTTGAGATGAGAACGAGGCCACCAGGAGCTGACCCGTAGGAATTTGACGAAGAACTTGAACTGCTTGATGAGAACGGCAGCTGCAACGTCAAGAGTCACGTCCAATACCCTTCCAACGTCGAGATCGAAGGTACCTATCAAGGCCTTAATTCGTTCAAAGGTTTGTTCAGCCATTTCGGGAGGAGGAGGGGCCACACTGCTAGTCGTGAAAAGTTCCGTGATGAGTTTGGAATATCCTTCCGTCTCCTCTCGAAGTAGATTGTAGTTTGCTTGTCGATAGAGCAGATTTGTTGCTTGTTTGATACCTAATTTGACGAAGTTATCTCTAATGAGTCCCAACTGCTGCAAGACTTCAGCTTCGAGCACCTGTCTCATCAAGTTGGACGATGCCCCGGACGCAAGGACAAATTCACGAAGGGACGGTCGGTAGATGGCGGGTTCGTTATCCATGACTATGGACAAAGAGTCAAGGAATAGAGTGTGGGGAGCGAACGCGTATGAATCCTTAATGATCTCCGTCGTTTCGTCACCAAGAATTTCCTTGACGCAGGCACCTGCATCGGCTGGTGATAATCGAGCCTCGACAACTGCGTGGACAAACTCTTGGAACAAGCTTGACAGCTCTGTGATGTCGACATCGTCTCGCGACTGTTTTCCATGCTGAACGATGGCCCCCCGACCGCTCTCAGCCCAAGCGCTAATCTTGTCATCTGTAAGATTATTATAGCGATAGTTAGAACGGACTGGAGAAGGCGGGCGCAACAGCGGCGGCGGGATATAAGCGGGTTTCTTAATCGCCGGGGGAGGTGGAGGAGGTGGAGGTGCATGAGAAGATGAGCCAGGTCGTCGTTGCGTCGGTGAAGGATTCGGTTGATGATTCGGTAGTGCTCGGTTTTGACCCTGCGATGAATCGCGTCGGCCGGGACCTCTAGGCCCTCTGCCGCGACCACGTGCCATATTATCGTCGCGGTCGTGCTGGCCAAGGGCTGTATCGCCAGGTCGATGAGGAGAGGTTCGACCAGCTTCGACCGAATGGCGATCGCTTCTCTTGCGTTTACCGGGAGGCATAGCTTGCGATGATCAAGTTGTAGTCGGAAGCGATGATTATCTCATTAGATGGTAGGGTGATGATGTTTTGTTGACGGATATTATGTGTCAAGGTCTGGGAGAGAGAAAAATGAGTTGAAGGTTTCGAGAAAAGCGGAGGGGGAAGCATTTGGAGCTGTTCACGCTGGCGGCGCGGATGAAGAAAGACTGACTTTTGACGACAAGGAGTTCGGGTGGGGAAGGCAATGGATGGTCGCGACAAAGCTGACGGGCAATGAATGACTGAAAGAAAAGAAGATAGAAAGTTCAAAGGCGCGCGATTATTCTTGAGTGTGATTCAGAAGTAAGCGACGTCTGTGAATCGTTATTGCGGTGGGGGAGCCCAGTCGCGATGGGGTTGAGAAGAAAGGAATAAAGCAACAAAGCATGAGGATGGAATTAGTTAGATGTCACGACGTATTGGCAGCCTTACTTACTGGGGAAACAAGGCTGTGCTGCCAACCTACGCGGTGGCAGCCAGTATCCGGGAGGCAGGGCACGGGCCATTTGTAGCGGAAGAGGTACGTACCGGTCGATTCTTTGTATCAGTTTTGGGACTGGATAGCAGTTTTCAGTAGAAATACTTATAATACTGAGATTAAATGCTTAAAATAGTAGAAAGCTCCATATTATACATATTAATTGAGATTTTGACTTATAAATTGCTTGTATTGTCACCAGTATCAGTCTTGGAAGACATTGATAGTATTCCCCAGCTTCTTTGTCCCTTGCACGTGATCGCACCGTCTCCGTTGCCGGCCAGTTCTTGCACCACAGACAGCATCTCAATTGGCTGAGTCATGGCAATCATGGAGCCCAGCGAGAATTACGCCATAGCAAGGCCCAGGTTTTTTCATACAAGCACATATCGAATCACTTCTTTTGGGTCTTTCAAGCCGATAAAGACGTTTGACTGGCATTTATCTATCCGTTGAATCCCGAATTTTGGCGATTTGAGTTACTCTGAGGTCTAGCGACTTCAATATCAAACCGAAAGATCCTGGGAGCGACCCCGGTCCGACCTCTCTGTATAACCTCTCACTTACTATCGTGGGGAGACTTCAACGACAATAAGCGATCATGCCAGCTGCAACTATGACTGAAAACACTTCCACAAACGGCTTTTCGCGCAAGCATTATGGTCAGTATTTACCTATCCCTTCAGATGCACCTTTCCATCATCTCCTTTGTCTTTCAGCACATATCCTATAATCCACACCTCTATTGTCAAAGACCGGTGGCTGAATACCTGTAAGAAAGAACGCAATCACAGTCTGAGAACCCGTTCTCTGCCCTCATTCCTGAGCAGCAGATAGCGATTGTTCCGGAATTCACTCTTGAGTCCGGGGTCACTCTTTATAACCTCCCTGTCGCTTACACCACTCGCGGTAAGCTCAACGAGGAGGGTAACAATGCCATGGTGATCTGCCATGCACTCACTGGAAGTGCCGATGTGGGCGATTGGTGGGGTCCTCTTCTCGGAGGCCCTGGTCGAGCTTTCGACACGTCAAGATTCTTCATCGTCTGCATGAACAGTCTCGGCAGTCCCTACGGTACTGCAAGCCCAGTGACGGCCAAAGACAATGATCCAAGCAAGGGTCGATATGGACCCGAGTTTCCTCTCACCACTATTCGGGACGATGTCAAGTAGGTTTCGAACCATATAACCCGTCGTATTCGTTCGAATGAGGAACATTGCTAACTATGGATAGCCTCCACAAGCTCATCCTTGATGACCTAGGCGTGAAGCAACTTGCCGCTGTCGTTGGGGGTTCTCTCGGTGGTATGTTTGTGCTCGAGTGGGCATACTTTGGCAAGGAATATATCCGATGTGTTGTCCCTATCGCTACCTCGAGTAGACACAGCGCCTGGGGCATCAGCTGGGGTGAAGCCCAACGACAGAGCATCTACGCCGACCCCAAGTACGATGATGGATACTATCCTTTCGATGACCCGCCATCCACTGGCTTGGGTGCGGCTCGCATGTCTGCCCTGCTCACATATCGAAGTCGCAACTCCTTCGAGTCGAGATTCGGACGCAACATTCCCGACCCATCCAAGGTCCAAACTATTGGCGGTCGTCCACGACCCTCAACCCCCTCAGAGACACACTTTCATATCCACAACGACGGTCACGTCGTAAAGCGTACATCTATATCTCGACAGAACAGCACAACTGATGCAGCCTCGTCTGCTGAGTCACCCGCAGAGCCCGACAATGTAGCGGATCCCCAGTTCCATGGACCTACCAATGGCAGCCTTACAGGAGGAGAGATGCCGCAGTCGCACTATTTCTCTGCCCAGTCGTATCTTCGATACCAAGGCCGAAAATTCGTTACGCGATTCGACAGCAACTGCTACATTGCCATGACTCGTAAGTTGGACACGCATGACGTGTCACGCAACCGAGCAGACACTATCGCAGATGCACTAGCTATGATCCAGCAGCCCACACTTGTTTTGGGCATTGAAAGCGATGGCCTCTTCACTTTTGCAGAGCAAGAAGAGATCGCGCAGCATGTCCCTAATGCACGTCTCGAGCGAATTGAAAGCCCCGAGGGTCATGATGCTTTCTTGCTGCAATTTGAGCAGGTCAACAACTATGTCCTCTCGTTCTTCAAGGAAGTCTTGCCTGACATCATGTCCAAGGATGGTGGCGCACCTGAGGAGGCCAGTGTCGGGCAGATCACCAAGACGAGCACGTTTGGAGAAGCTGAAGTTGAGGATATTACTGCTTGGTAGATCATGTTTGGAGTAATGTCAAGTCAAGACGACTCATTGCTGCTAGGCTTGGGAAAGATTAGACAAGAATAAAAATCATGATGACGCATTTGTATGCCCAGAGTGGCCTGATTTCTGTCCATTCTCTCTATCATTGATTCATTAGCGTGGTGTTTCACCCATCTGAGGTGAGATTAGACTGTCCAGTGATAACCCAAAGGCACAATAAGTATTATGCAGCATTGTCGATGACATTAGGCACACAACACCTAATTCTTGGGTAACATAAGTGCAAATAGGACATCGAATCCAAACTTTAGTCCGATCACTGAGTCATACTAAGCACCGTCGTGACTACGACAGACATGGTCTGGGTATGGTCTTTTGCATGACTTTGTAAAACACCATCAATCTAAATCCATTATAGCCCAATCCTTTAACTATAGTAGTCACACAGCTGTCTAAAGATTACTCATCCTCAAGATTGAAGGAAAGCCAAGAATTCCATGTACTGCACTAATATTAATGAATTGTATAAAATATCTTCATTATCATAAAAGAACAGTATAAATTATAATCATAAGCTTAGGCTACCTTTGATTGTTTTCTTCGATCCCTCAAGATTATGTCAATACCATATATATACGGCCACGATTGTATCTTGAGCTCTACGCATGTACTTGGACATGTGCATGTAGGAAAACATCTTGAGAGCATTCTAGATCATGCACGCATCTCATCCAAGGTGATAATAGAACTAATAGTAAGTCCCTAATCGTATACTACAACTACTCCATCGTCTTAGCCTCATTATCACAAAGCCATCGAAACACCAACACCGGGGAAGCGCTCCGGACACTGAGGAGGAGACTATAACTTGGACCACCACATGGCAAAGTCCTCGCGGATGGGAAACAAACGATGGTATATTTCACAAAACCTTGTCTTTTACCGTCTTTTACTTCGTCTGCTTGCATAGTTGTGGGATATTTGTTTATTCATGCTCGCACTTGTGAACCATGTTGCCGTCTGGTAGATATCTAATACACTACGCCAACCTTATTTCACTGCAACTGCCACCATCCATACACAATATCATATGTAATTATCGATGTCTGATCTCGCCGCATTCATAGCGTGAAGCCACTGAGTACATGGCGTCTAGTATTCCGTGCGATTAACCATCACGGTGGCTGCCAAGCTAAGACATGAGGCCGTCTCTGAGTGACATGCATGGAATGCAGATTGATGAAAACAGGAGGACAAAGTCGAGGAGGCCCAATTACATATCAACTCGCTTATTTGCCCTTGATGCGTTTCTCTCCGAGCCGTGTGACTGGCTGTTACAGGTTGAACTTGAACGCTGCGGCCGTTGAAGTGTCTGTTTCTGCCGGTTGCCGCTATTAACTTCGATTTCCATTTCAGAAGACACGGGTTGAAGATTCAGATGGGGTGTCAGTGTCGCAGGGGCCTCGTCTGCCTTATTCTTTGGTGGTCATCATAGGGTGTCGTGAGTCTTTGTGAGCTGAGATGGTGGGTTTGATGAGGCGTCACGTTGGCATATCGTCAGATGAATGGGCACAGAGAAAATAATACGGAGTATAGGACTGCATAGTGGTTTTCATATTTCCTGAGAATTAGGATGTGATCGGTTTTGTTTCTTTCAAGATGGATACATGAGTTATTCGAATGTGTAATACGTTCAGATAAGCACTTTCAAATTAGTTTCATCACATATGTAATCCACATGAGAGTATTGAAGAGCCACCAGGTGTCTTATTATGAATACCTTTTTCTCTTCTCATCCAATTGCAGAGAGACAGACGCAGAGGCTTGCACCACAGATGTTTGCTTGACGTGTAACACTCTGATAGCTCACCGGCCCACCAACTTACGAATTCCCCAGCACTCAAGAATTCTCTCCAGTCGATTTCTGAGAGAATGATCCGTCAACATCTCAAAGTGAGGAGGCATTACACAAGACAAGAGTCACGACAAGGCAGCGGATGGCCAAGACACGAGTAATACACGTGGAGAACCCATTGGTTAGCTGGTTAGGTGTGATACAGGAACCATATAGCGGCCCCTGTCACTTTTTAGCGAAACATGAGCTGAGAAGTTACAACGAGGCGAGAATGCGAATGTGACGTGATAAGATGAGAGAGAGAAAGGCGATAAGCGTCGGGCGTTGTACCTCGCTTTGCCGAACTCGGTCAGTGTCGCCGGAATGCAATTCTTGACTGACCGAGCGAGATGACAGCGGCGGGATGAAAACAAACGATGGGGGATTGAAAGATGGATGAAAAATCTCGGGTAAAAATGACTTTGTCCTAGGCCATACTATTAGGTAACGGTTTCAAGCGGCAAGCGTCGCAGATTGACAAACAAATCCAGGCACAGACACAAATACGTAACTTTTTTTATATCAGGCGACTGATTGATTGTTCGCCATTAGATCCATGCTGTGGCAAACACGAGAATGCGGCTAGAAGCATTTTCGAAGCTGAGATAGATGGATGGATGGTGGATAAAGATGGGTCTTGTTTTCTCTTTGCCATGATGAAGCAGGAAGAGGAATTCCGACGTTTCACATGAGTGAATAATGGATAAGTCACAATCACGTTTATCGTGTTACAGTTGCCCGTGTTTCTCAATGCGATACATAACTACTGCAGCCGTGCCGTGCCGTGCACCACAGACACGACACGACACGACACGACACAGTCCACAGAGGCCATTGATAGGTCGGTTACTTAACGATTGAGTAAGTAATTAGCCCACAGTAGCTGTCTGGCAGATTGCGCAATGTGCACTTTTTACGTACAAGCAAAGAGTGCAGTCGCCCGTGTTCGGTGTTTTTTTCTCTCTCATCCATCATGTTGCTGATAAACTGTGACAGGTTCCTTCACAAAGAGGGGAAGCTCAACAAGAAGTGAAGTATAATGTGGTCCAGACCAAAAAATATGGTCGATCTTTTCTTCAATCCTTCGTCATTGATGTGATGCAATACCGACTTTGGTCATCATACCGTGTCGATCGAAGGGCGTAAGTGCTGAAAATGGAGGTAACACAAGCAAACGCCCGGTAAAATCATCAAAGTTCCCGCTCGGCGAGATCTGCGACCAAGTGACCACGCTACCACGGCGAGATATGGTATGCTTAATGCGGTATGATGATGAATGTGGACCATGGAACGACTCTATTGCTTCTGGAAGCCTTCCCGTGACAGAGAGACAGAAGCAAGCCACTGTGCCTGAGGCATACGGTTTGTCAATGATTTGTTCTGGAAAAACAGGGGCCAGGGGGTCTGTCTGACAAGTCTGACAGAGTGCATCACGCCTAATTTCTGTAACACGGCGTCAAATTTGGACAAGAAATCGCAGGCGAACCAGGGACGAGATGTCCCTGAGTAACAAATACTACTGTACCCAAGGCCAGCGTCAACAGACATCACAGCGCCTCTTATTGAATAAACTCTCATTGCATCCAAATCTCACCACACCTCACCAAAACAAAGCAACCCTGCTGTCCAAGTGGGGGGCAGCCATCTCAGTGTAAGACGCGGGCGTTAGGTTCCACCAGGGCGAGTTTGGCCCACTGCCTCCGAAGGCTTCCTATTGGCTCTGTTGCGTTGGTGAATGACAGGGGTCTATTTACAAGGGTGCATTTGCTGGACAAGGGACTCTTTGAGTTCTAAAGTCTTTGATTAGGTGCTGGGTGAGCTGAGCTTGAAACCTTGAGGTGGGCTGAACAGGCAAATGCAATGTCTGGGCTCTCTACCTGAGGTAGACTTGTCGAGTAGGTAGCTGGCCTCTTTCCTGCTGTTACGACCGTGCCGACCTATGCTATGCTCAATAGAGGAGGTGCTTAGCAGAATGACCTGCTTTGAACAAGGCGGGCCCAGTGGGTTCTCTAAAAGCATGGGCAACCTGGTGTTCCATTCATCTTAGTGGTCTGCATCCAATACTCGACGCTGACTGGCTCGGGGAGGCTCGAGTGGGTGTGGACTGGACTTTCCATCTTGCTTCTTCCTCGGCTTCCACAGTGGGCAGTCGCAGTCAGGCAGTGGCTGGCTTTGTTAAGATGGAAGGCGTGCGCAGATACGTCTCCACCACTGCACCTGCCTCAAAACCACCACCCCATCCCATCCCATCCCCCATCCGTGAGGGAAGGTACTGACTGTAGTGGTGGACAAGCACGGCTCATACGCTATATCCGGCCGAGTCTTGCTTGAATCTCAACTGTCTGGGCCTGCCGGGAAGGAACTCTCTCACTTCCCCATTTCATCTATCATCGTTGTTGTTGTGTTGTTGGTAAAACCATAATATTTTCTTCATTCTACCTATTCCACATTCTTCTCTGTACATTCTAGGCCTCTCTACTACCTTATACTCATCACCACCCATCGCATCTCGACTCCTCCTACGAACCCGCACTCTCCGACGGTCGTCGACGCCGAAACTCCGATCCATGGTATCGATGTCGCATTTGAACAGTAGAACAACGCTCTCTCGCCCTCGATAAATCATTGCCGATTAATTTGGGGGTATTGGATTAGAAGGTCTCCAGATATTGATTGGTCTTGATATTGGAATTGGAATCAACCGTCTTGAACCACCATCATCTCTCCAACTACGTGGTGAACCAACTCGACCTCAGCCAACCGGTCCCCAAGGGAAACAAGACTATCCATTGGATTAAACAGGTTGAAACAGAAGTACCTGAGAAGTGTTGGATTCAATCGCTGTCAAATTCACGCCGAACAAAACATCTCGATTCTATGCATTCCTGATCTCTGCCGGACCAGCACCCGAAGAGGTGGAGACAGTATCGCGAAACTCATTCCGAGGCGTCCCCATCCAGAACAACCCATGTCGTCGATTACGGATATCATCGCTCCCGACATTTACTCGCCTTAAACTTCAAAATGCCTGACTTCGACGAAGAGATGCTACCTCCCCCGGCATCAAATCCTCAACATGATCGCACTTGGGGTGGTAATAACGCTTTTCACAACTTCTTTAACGACTTCTCTCACATCTCCGACCCAAATCTTCGTCGCCGACTTGCTTTATCTGAGATTGATAAAGTTCCCTTTGGCGCATATCGTATGTTACTCAGCATTGAGTCTAGTCTCATAGATTACACTTGATCTTGTTATATACTGACCATTCATTAGATATCCGCGCTGTATTAGTAGCAGGTGTTGGTTTCTTTCTTGATTCTTACGATATCTTTGCCATAAACCTCATCACGATCCTCCTTGGAGTTGTCTTTTGGGGTGATCCAAACCCTCAAAACGGCTTCAGTGGCAACGATGGACACCTACCTGACCCAGTCAACCAGGCCCTCAAGGCCTCCACGAGCACCGGAATTGTCATTGGCATGATCGTCTTTGGATGGCTAGCAGAGTTAGTACCCCCCTGCCTACATCAACTAACTCTCGATCGTTTCATGGACAAGAATGTACTGACAACTCAAATAGTGGCTTTGGCCGACGCCGTATGTATGGTGTCGAATTGGCTATCATTATCCTGGCAACTCTTTGCTGTGCTCTTATTTCCTCGAGCCCAGCGATGGGATCGACAGGCCTCCTGATCTTCTGGCGCCTCATCATGGTAAGTCTGCAAAATAGAATCTGCGCTTGAAGGCATTTCCTGACTAAATCCAGGGCATTGGAATTGGTGGCGACTATCCGCTCTCAAGTGTTATCACGTCCGAGTAAGTAATCTCGACTGTTATGTTGTTATTCAGACTTTGTGGCTGGGGTCTAGTTCACGCCAATCTCAAGGCACCCTTCTTGAATTATGCTGATTGGGATACCACTAGGTTCGCACCGACAAGGTGGCGCGGCGCCATGGTTGCTGCTGTCTTTTCTATGCAGGGACTTGGACAGCTTGCGGCTGCTATCGTTGCCCTAATAACTACCGTTTCATTCAAGAACGCTTTCCTCGGTGCTGTTGATGAGAGCCACTGCGGTTTCGAGTGCCGGCTAGCTGCAGACCGATGCTGGCGAATCATTGTCGGAGTGGGCGCTATTCCTGCCTGTGTTGCTCTCTACTACCGTATCACTATACCCGAAACTCCTCGATACACCTTTGATGTTGAACACGACGTTGAGAAGGCCGATGCCGACATTAAAGCATATGTGGCTAGCAGATCCAAGGGCTCTTTTGATGTTATTCACCAGGTCAGGAGTAAGCGCATAGCTGGACGCAGACTTAACATGCCTCGCGCGTCCTGGTCTGATCTATTGGCTTTCTTCCGCGAATGGACCAACATGAAGATGCTTTTGGGCACAACTCTCTCCTGGTTCTTTTTGGTATGTAACATTTTGCACTGCTTGTTTGCAGTCACTGACTCTGTCAAAGGATCTGGCTTTCTATGGCCTTAATCTTAATAATACCTATGTCCTGCAGGCAGTGGGTTATGGTTCTGGCAGCACCCTCTACCAAAAGCTTCATAACCAAGCGGTGGGAATGATTATTTTAACTTGTGCCGGCTCACTTCCTGGCTACTGGACTGCCATTCTTAGCGTTGACACCTTTGGCCGCAAGCCCTTACAGGTTGTCGGCTTTAGCCTGCTCACCATCCTCTTCTGTATCCTTGGTTTTGCATACAAGAGTCTGCCACAAAGGGGTTTGCTCGCGCTATACATTATTGGCCAATTTCTCTTCAACGCTGGCCCGAACACGACCACTTTCATCGTTCCTGGCGAATGTTTCCCCACCCGATATCGATCGACCGCCCACGGTATTTCGGCTGCTATGGGCAAGATAGGCGCTATTGTCGCACAGGGCATTAGCATCCCCATGGTGCGCCAGGGAGCGCCAGAGAGTTGTCAAGGCATTGGTTGCGCACCAAATATGAACCGACTACTGCAACTCTTTGCCCTTTTCATGCTATTCGGTACCTTGGCCTCCCTGTTGATTCCAGAAACCAAGGGCATGACGCTGGAGGAGCTCTCTGGCGAACCCCGCACGAGCTATAACTCCGGTTGCAATGGTAGTATCAGTCTCGGATCGCCGAAACTCAGGGCATGGAACCCATTCTGCGGTGGCCAACCGGCAGGATTCTCATACCCCAGATCCAGGATGGGCCAATTCGGCAAGAGTGATCGTGTCGGCATCATGACATCGCCGGAACTCATGGCCGAAACATCTCGGGTCCGAAAATCTCGCCTTTGGAGAAGGCACCGTAAGGCCAAGTCGAGCAGTACGGATATCGCTTTGAGCACTCGAAGCTCTGGTACAGCAGACGACGAAATCTTCCCAGCAGGTGCTCCGGTATCTGCAGCCAGTCCACCGCCACCACCGCCGAGCTGGGGAGCTGGTTGGGGACGAATAGACCGAGGAGGGCCGCCCCCATTGTTGAACTCAGTCCAGCTTCAGGATGTCGGAAGCCTACTTACAAAATGATGATGTGGATTGATAAAATTGGTGTTCGTCGCATGGTTCGCATATCTCAGGCGTTGGGGGGAATAATGATATTTAGACTATGATACCTTAGATGTTTGATTTTGCATAGTTGCCGAGTTGAATATTGGCAGTTGGAGGTCCGCTTGGAAGAAGAACTGCTCAGCAACTTGTACGAATGAATAACGAATAAAGAATCTCCAACTTGAGAATTGAGATCACTACAATTATTTGGAATGGCCAATGTGATGAGTATATGCGCCTAAAACAGTGACAAGCAGAGTTGGCACATCGCTTGGGAAGTCTCAAATCAAGATCATAATCGAGGTCATAATCAATTCTTACAAGTATCTTCTTGCAAAAGTGCTCTAGTCTACCCTGCTGCCAGGTCATTTCTACAAGGCTCTAAGTCCTTACTCAATTTTGCCTCACAACATCCCAACATCCAGCAAAGAGCAATCAATATCCTTTTCGACATATGATCCTGTATCAACCTCAAGAGACAGACAACAAAAACAAGGATTTGTCGTCGAACCTCTCAACTGTCAAGCACATGCTCACCGATCATCAGATTCAGCTGCGCAGAACACGACGTCCCTCCTTGAGGTTGACGACATTTCGGTTCAATGTCTCACGGCGGTCTCGACTGAGCATATCCTCGCCAGCGATGGCATCGAGCTGCTCAGGAGTCATCTGAAGGGCGACCTTCTCAGAAAGGACAGCCAAAGGACCATCGCGGGAGTGTAGAAGGAAGTGGTCAATGACCTGCTGACAGACTACATCGACAAAACGGCTGCGTGCATTGTTGTAGAAAGTCTGAAGAACATTGTGGATGTCTCGACGGGTGCTGTTCATAGTCGATTCATCGAGTCGGTTTTCAACGAATCGACGGGCCGCAGCACCTACACCCTGTAGAGTGGTTGAGTGCAATGCCTTGACGGCTTTCTCGACGTCCTTACCCAGGCATGCGGTATGGGAAAGTTTGAGACGGCCCAAAGCCTCATTGAACTCCGGGTTATAGGTAATGCTCTTCCCCTCAAACTCAACCTCAAGTAGAAAATTGACATGCTTGACGGCGAGACGGTAGCGTTCCTGGAGATCCTCGAGGAGGAATTCCCAAAGTTCGTTGCGGATAGCAGTTTCAGGACAGCAGAAGTCGAGAACTGTACGGATGAAGTGGTGGACAATGAGAATAGCATTAGAGACATGGGCTTGGGCCATGGGGCTCCATTTCTTGCACTGTTCCTTGAAGGTGGTGGGTAGCATCTCACTGCCGAACTGATAGATGTTAGTATAACTGCCAAGTGTATGGGATTTCTGGGTAGAAACTTACAGTTCCGATTTCGTAACCTCGTGAGGTCAAGTACTCTCTTTCAATATAGTCGAGAATGTTCTCCGTTTCAGGCGAAGGACAGCAGTAGGGATCAAAGAGTAAACCAGTCTCCAGGTCTCGTTCCCCATTCAATGGGATTTGGAAGCTCATTTTACCGTATAGGTCTTCGCGGTTGGTCTGTTCAGAGCCGTCAGAGTTTTTAGAACCCTTAGAATCTTCAGGGCCGTCAAAATCTTCAGGGACGTCAGAACCTTCAGGGACGTCAGAATCTTCAGAGCCCTTAGAATCTTCATCCTCGACGGTTTCAGCCTGAGTTGTTTTGCCAGAAACAACAAAGTTTCTAGTATGCCCATTATCGTAGAGCATCTTTCCGAACTTCTCATTGATCTCTCGAATACGAGTAATAAGCTTCAGCTCCTCATTCTCAAAGATCTTGTGGCGCGTGTAATAAGCATCGAGGCCGTAGTTCTTGATCTGCACAAACTTGGTTGCCACATTGGCAACGTACATGCGCTGCTGATCAGTGGTGATTCGCGAATCTCCCATGCCTTCAAGAGACGCTTCAGCTTCCTTGAGAAGAGTTTCAAGACGCACGCGAACGTTAGGAAGCTCGGTCTTTGTCAGATCCATAAGAAGTTGCTGCACGCGTGCCTTGAGTGCTGGGACACCAAGTCGATCTTGGGATACTTTGTTCCAGGGGGCCTGTGCAAAGAACTCCTTCTCTTCACGGTTGCGCTCTTCAGCGCTAGAAGAAGTGTCGTCGGCGCTTCTGTTCTTGACAATGCAGTACCCAAGTGCAAGATCCCGACGGCCGCCGGAGGCAAGATCGACGACAACAGCTTTTGTAGCATCTTCGATGGCCAAGTCAGGTTTGGTGAGAACGCCCAAGGTACGTTTGCCATGGGGATCGACCTCGTTGGCGTATGTGAGGATCTTCTGGTTGGCGATATCACCGTTGCAAGGGACGACGGCAAGGATGATAGTGCGGGATTCCTGGATGTACTTCTGAACCATGTTCTTGACGAGGTTGATGTCTTGTTTGGTGGTCACATCTGGAGTGACATTCTCGAAGATGCCGGGAACGTCGATGACAGTCAAATGATCTTCGTTGGGACCGCTGATCTCGACACGGAGAACATCGCGACTGAAGGCTGAGCCAGACTCAGAGCTGATGCCCATGACTTTGGCAGCCTATTACAACCAGGTTAGAAGATATCATGAGCGAATAGGGAAGATGATACTTGCATCTTGGAAGATCTGGGCAAACTCGTCCGCGTCGAGACTCTCAATAGTGCGATGGAAATCCCGAGCCTGCTCCTTATCCGCATCAACAGGAAGGATAGAAACAACAATCTTCTCAGTTTCCTCACGACGGCAAATGATTTCGGTGGCGTGTCGTGTGCAAAGGTTCACCGAACGAGGGAGATGGAAGCCAGTGAGAGATTCAAGGACACTGGATTTTCCAGCGCTCTGGTCACCAACAACGACCATCTATGATGCTTGAGTTAGCTCTGCGAGTATTGCATGATTTGAGGGCAAGGCATACCTGAGGGAGCGGGATCAAATCCGAGATTCCAAGCTTTCGCAGTTTGTCCACCTTGTCCAGAAGGGCTCGATTGCCGAGCCCTTTTTCGGACGCGGCTGACTTCAAGGGAGTCATCGTGGAAGCTCAAAAACTTCGAGGGAGAATTCGGGGTCTTTGTTGCTTGGATGTGCTGGTCTAGGTAGGTAGATGCTTGACGGATGGCAGATCTTGTGATGGTGGTGACGATGGAGAGAAGGTAAACAAACAAGCGGAAGAAGAGAGACACTAATATAGTGACAAACAGCCTACTGTATCTGCCTGAATTGTTTTCGGGCAGTGAATTATTTGGACAGAAATTCAGGGGGCCGCCGGCTGGTTGCAGTGGCTGGCAGCTGTAAAGGACTGCCAACCCACAAAAGGCACTTCTATTGGACTATAACTGTTTCTATGTAGCTTTTATTACATTTGATACGTCTGATATGGCTATGTAAATCCTAGCAATATGTAACTACTAGGGAATAAGATGTTTGTTTGGTGGAGTGAATGGACTGGGAGCGGGATGCTGCAGTCACAGTGTACCAACGCAAATTAACTAAAGAACTGGACCAGTTAAACCCAAGAATCTGCCTAGCTTGCGACATATGATTCTCAGATTCAATAATCCTTGTGCTTTCATATGAAGGTCGGCCTCCGGCATAACGGCCTATGCGCTGCGCCCCAGCCATATATATCGACCATGTTGGTTATGAACGTGGGAGGCAGCCAAAACTACAGAACAACTCAAGCAAAATCTTCGATATAAGTAAATAATTCATTCAATTAACTTCATGCTTGGGTATCTCGCTAACTAAACAAAAACGCCTATCCTTCCCCATCCCATCCATATATATGTGTATATATCCATCCAATTACCACAAAGAAACAATTTCTGTAACGGGCATACCGCATCCAGGTGCAAGATCCTGTCTCTTCATATACCAAGCCTCAAGCATGGCCATCTCCACAGCCCCAGGAGCTTCTGTCAAGTTAGACAAGACAGGCCCAACGGTGGTGGGTTCCAGTGCTGGGTCTAGCACACCGCGGGGAGAAACACTTCGCGACGGAGGCTGCAAGGCAGACTCGAGCGTATGAACGAATCGCTCAGCTAGTGGGTATTGCAAGCTTGCGTATTGCTTGGCTGTTGCGAGACATCTTCTGGCTTCGTCGGTCACAGGAACGGGGTTGGTGACGACGTCTCTGAAGAGAGGATGCTGGACCAGGACGTTTAGAGTCATGCCGATTATGCCAAGGGCTGTTTTGCAAGTCAGAATGAGTATTTCGGTAAAAAGATGTCTAGACTTACCGATGACAGAGTGACTCTCAGGGGGTCCATCAAAAGTCATCAGCCTCCTTTCGCGAGCCATGATATCCTCCAACTCCACACTTGCAGCGTAGTAGGACTCGAATAGCCCGGTGAGCATCGACTTTGCCATCATAGAAGCTGGTTGGGTTGCATTGTTGCCAATAAGCTTCATAATTGCCACTCGTGGGATCAATGCTTTGGTCTCAAGATATCTATCTCATGTTAGCTCACTGTAAATCAACAAGAAGGCGTTTGCCATACCTCATACGAAGCAGAGTAGCCTGGCGGCGGAATATCGCTTCGGGTTGCGTGCAGGGGAACTTGACACGCAGATGCTCAGGTAGAGCAGCATGCCACTCTTCCAGATCGCAATCGAGCTTGAGGGCAGCAGAGAGAATATCAGGGATGGATTCCTTGCTGTTACAGTCGGTTTTCAGGTTGAACGAATCTTGAATAGGTTGCAGAATGCTGTCACTTAGTTTCAGAGTTTGATTGAAGAAAGATAGTCGTGAAGGGGTATCGCAAGGTTGAACTCGGTCGGGGTTGTGTGGGAAAGCCTCAAGATGTTCGTCGTCGATCTCCTGGGGCAGTGTGCCAAAAGTTGGATTCGTTTGACTACCAGGCGCATTCTGCATCCTAACAAGCAGGGCACAAGCACACCATGTCCTCCTCCGCTCCTCGCGCTCAGCCTGGGCCTTTCCTGGTAGATCAACATGAAGCATGAGACCCTCTGCCAGTCGAATAGCCATACCAGCCAACATCCAACTCTCCTGAACCGCACCCATCCGCCGCAAGAAACGAGAGTGGATGATCAAAGCCTGCACAACTGGAAGAGAGGCCACTGATAGAAGGTCGACGAGAAGAAGAGACTTGGTTTGTTGATGGAACTCGTAGGCGTGGGATACATGCGACTCGGTGGATTCTGTGGCTGGTGACTTGGCAAGTTGACCGATGGCGAGCATTCCAAGCAGCAGGGAGTAAGTGGCAGCGAGCTCGGTTGCTTCCTCGAGGGGAATGTCGCGACGGTAGCGAGAGTTTGCAACGGCGATGAGGCGATGATAACGTTGGTAGAATGATGGACGATGGATAACAGGCATGGTGATCCAGTCAATGTTGAAGTACTCGGCTAATAGCTCGTCCATGAGGTCTGCTGGTGGAAGGGTGATCTTCTGGAGCATCAAAGCAGCCTTGACATTGGAGGAATAGGAGCCAAAGGATGAAGGCTTGGCAGGAGTAGCATCTTCAAGATCATCGGTCAAAGGCGGACTAGCACCCATAGGATGGTGAGGGCGAGAGTAGTAGCTGGCTGGTTCATGGACTACTGGCAGTGAACTGGCTCCAGCAGAGATGCTGGGGAGAGGGTAGCTAGAGTCGGCCTGGATATGAGGTAAGGCATGATCAACCTGTCTTGGAGGCCGTGCTACGCGATCAGATACAACACTGGGAGAGCTGGAGTTTTTCCTCCATTCGTCATGAGCAGGGGTAGTAACGATGAAAGCATTGTGACCCTGGGAGACCAATTCCTGGGAGATGTATAAGTAACTGTCCCGGATGAAAAGAACATGAGCAAGGTACTTGATATAAAAGGACTTACTAGCTGCTTCTCCTTCTCTTCGAGTTCTTGGACTCGCTTCTGGAGAGCACGAATGTAGCTGTCATCCGATTAGTCTCTCTATAAAAAATGGTCCGATGGATGCCCGATGAGCGTATTTGAGATTAACTAACCTGCGCGACGAAGCGATGGAGCCCTCATGCTCAATCTCAGGGTAAACACACTGATCAGGACAGAGACCGCGTCTAGAACAAGAGTCGCAGACAGGGCGAGCACCGTCACAGCGAATTTTACGATCGCGACACTGTCGACAAGCGAGAGATCTCGCCTTGCCGGGCCTAGCAGTGGCCTGTCGGCGGGTGGCCGAAGCCGAAGCCGATGACCCGGGGGATGAAGCTTTTGCTTTTGTCATGGATGGCGGCGGCCTTCGGGTCGTCGGGGGGAACAAAGACGAAGGAGGCTTGTTTGAGGGAGTTTGATTGATTTTAGATGAGGCGACAACGGGGAGATGAGCAGATGCGGGCGGGTCGTTAACTCATGGAGAACCCTAGAGAGGAAATGTTCGAAAAATTGGTCGTGACTCGTCCCCCTTGACCTGGCCATCTTGTCCGCGGATTTGGCTCTAAGACGGCCGCCGGGGTGGCCATTCTGGCGGTTGTCGGTAGTCGCCGTATGGTTGTGCGAGGTGGAGTTTTAGAGGCGGGTGTCGGGCCATCGGGGGACGGGGATGAAAGTCACGGGGATTTGAACACGTGATATGAACAATGATATCTAAAGCAATAGAACAATGCATTGTGCGGCACTCGGTTGACTTCTTTTAGATCTCCATACTCATCTGCTTGTTGCTGCATTCCCCAGATAAAGAAAGGGTCTTGTCAATCGCCCAGAATTTATGGATATCGATAAATTCTCGGCCGTCGGCCATCGGCTACAATCATTGGTGTTGCTGACCATCGGCTCCATAAAGGGCCTCACAACTCCCCGACCTCCCCGACATCCAGAACAAGGGTCTGCTGATTGAGACTAATTACGTACGTGCGTCAGAGAAGCTGTTTGAATCATGATGTTCGGCTCGATAGCCGTTGATACTGAGTCAACCGAGTTGTCTGTTTGTCTGGGTACCAATATTTGAAATTCAAGTTGAGATAACATTCCATCTAGTATTGCTCATACCAGCCCGATCAATGAGCGCTGCTACAGTCATTACACAGGCTCTCAAACTCCCCGTTTGTTACCCAAATCTCTCTAAAAACCACACGCGACACTCCAGTAAAAATAGCTCCGGCCCGTCGCCCGGCCTCTACCCTCCGACTTCCGCCACTAATCGACGATTCCTCACGCCAAGGGGTCCAGACTTGCACGAGCTCCCCGTGACCACCAAAACCTTCATCTTTCTCATTCCCGTCTTGTGTCCGGCGTATAACGGCATGTCATTAACATCCCATAATAGGCGTCCTCCAATCCGAAAATGGTGACTTCCAAGCAACGTCTAAGTGAGACCTCTTGTGTTCTGAAACCCGTTCCTCGCAAGAAGATTCCATGCGATCTGCAGTCGTCCCAGACGACTACGTCCCTCTTCATTCGTATTCAAATATCCAGCAATATTTTCAAACTCTTGCAATGTTTCCTCCCAGAGCCTCTCCCGTTGAATCTTTTCTTCGGGTTTATATTCTAAACTGCAGGGCTTCGTACTACAGATAGTCAGCATTTATCCATTCTAGTAGGAAGCCTCCATGATACGATATATCACTCAGCCCAAAACTTACTTCGTTGAAACAAAATCCCTCAGTATCTCTCCATGAGACTTCTTTCCTTCGACAGCCACAGCGTCAATGTAGGTAGAAGCACCTCGAGACAAAGTTCGCCCAGCGAAAAAGAGAAAAAGGCTTCTACCCACCCCCTCTGTCGTACGCCGTGCCGAACTCCACAGAGCGGTATCCCTAATGGGTCCTGGACTAACAGCATTGATGATGACATCCTCACAGGACACATGCTCTGCCAACTCTGCAACAAACATGCGTCCTAGAATTTTAGTATCCGCATACTGCTGAGAAAACTTCTTCTTCATTCCAATATTCTCCAAATAATTGAAAAAGGACTGCTCTGGCCACATGACGATGTTCGGGTGCGGTGTCCATATAGAAACGACTGTCAGCCGGCCTGGTTTACCAGCGGGGGACTTGAGCTTGAGGGCCGGGAGAAGGAGGACGCAGAGAAGAGCTGTAGAGAGATAGTTGACCTGGAACATCTTCTCATGGCCTGTATAATTCGATGTCGTCATCGCCGGTGTTAGAACAGCAGCATTGAGGATGACCATGTCGAGTCGTCCCAGCTCCATCCTCACACGCTGGGCGAGGAAGCAAACCGACTTGTAAGATTCCATTTCTAGATCCCAGACCTTGATTCTAGCTTCTGGGAACTCGTCTCGAAGTTGGTCCGCAATCTTGGAACCTTTTCTCCTGCATCGCGTAGTCATGATGAGCTTGGCTAAGCCGTGGGACAAGAGTTGTCGACATGCTTCAAGACCGAGACCGCTGGTTGCACCAGTGACGAGGGCGACTTGGCCGGTAAGATCGAGGTTGTTCGGGGGATAGGGGAGAGGAGAAGCGAGAGGTGCGAAGAGTCTGCGAAGAATCCCGCGGCCATGGCGTTTTTGTTTAGGGGTCGACATGATGGCGGATGATTTGCGACGATGGTTGAGAAGGGAGAGTGAGAAGAAATTTATCCAGGTCAGCATAGGAAGAGAGGAATATTTTATGCTGCAGGTTTAAGTTTTCATGCTTAGAGTTTTTCAACATGACAACAAGACACGTCGCGATATGCTTCACATAAGATTCTTGATAACACCAGAAGCCAGAAGTTAATATAGCTATGAGGGGGTTAGGTATAGCCCTTAGGTGTGTTACTGTGGTTTACCTGTGTTTGGAGCTTAAAGTGTCCAACAACTTTATCAACTACGAATAGTATGCTTATGGTACTAGGCTCAAGAGAGCTATTTAACTATAAATTAGAACATCGAAATGAGCAAATATGAGTACAATTTTCATTTGATATTATTTGGGATCTTCCTATCGTAGGATTTCACAATTGCTACCCTTGAACAACCAAGGTTTACTAGTAGTAACAATAACGAGATACCCCAAGCTTGGATGATTTTTAAGCAATCGGGTTCCAACACTATGGATCTTGAAATATATTGAGTAGAGGTGGTGTCAGGCGATAGAGAATTCAATTCAAAACCGAATCATGTCTTTCCTCGGCGAATTTAATCATAGGTACTTTTGAACAAAGCCGTCAATATTGCAACATTGAGCCCAATAGGAAGTTGGATAGAACTAAGTTCAGCATAACGCACCAATAGCCCGGCTAACACGTGCCTAATAGGGAACTATGGTATTCAAACACGCTTCAGAAATGCCAAAAGACTCACTAAATAGAGTACAAAAGGGACTGTTTCTAAGGTGACGCAGGCACATACAATCAGAGACCTTCATGTCACGGTACCACATGTCAAATCTAATAATATTCCTCGGGGCTTTTCACGAGTCACTCCAGATAAATAGCTCATCTCGTTCTTCATATTCCGAGTGCGGGAACCGAGCAAGTCCGGCTGTCCCGGATACGAAACCACCGTGACACCCACCAAATACCAGGGCACTGGCATCTTCACAAGCGTCGATGACAAATTCTTTATCATGACCCGGTTTAGATAATATCCACTCCAAGTGAGACAGTTGAGGTGTAAAAGAATAGAGTTCAGTTGACAGCAAGTCAGGGTGTCAATGTTACCCTAGATATTGACCGGGATCCAGGGTAGAATCCGTAGGGGTTTCAGGGGACAATACGCTTAAAATATCAGGGCTTTTACATGGTTGTGCCGGATCTATTTATGCATGTCTTGGCACGAGCAACTCAAAGCCCTGTGCTTCCGATCTAAGCCTCTATTCGATCGGGTATGCTTTGGTTCCCTCTGTAAGGAGTAGATAGAACGCCAAGGTCACATCGCGAGACTCATTCTCAGTTGGACGGATCCTATAATGGGGCGTCTCCTAATTATCCAGGGACTAGCTGGTGAAGATGGGACTTTGTGGCTTAGATGGCGTCGATTTCCTATTGGTGTACGATATTCCTATATTGCAGTAACGATAACGGACGGGTTTTATTATACCTAGTGGTTGTTAACATATGAGTCCTCAAGTTGAATAATAGATTATAGGCATTCAGGGGAGACTTGTTTGAGTCATGCCAAGCCTCGACGGTCGAAAAGCGTGCTCTATTGATTTGCTGCCTATGTCGAACTCAGTGGTCTTATTTCCTCTAATAAGGTGGTCCTCTTGAAGGGTATTAATGGGAAAACACCCCTTTTCATAGTCGTCGAGTACCCATTTTGAGGTCCATGGCTAGGAAATTGTGCTATACTACCACTTTCCTAAGTATGGGTTCCATACGAAGAATTGAACAACATAAGTTAAATTCAAATGGTCTACTGGTATAAAGGCAGCCGAAAACTGAGGAGTAGACTCTGCAATTCAAGAATGATGCCAGATACTTCCCGCAGCCCAAATATCTTGGGCATTGGTCTACGCCGTTCCTCCGCCAGAATGCTGAGAGTTGAAGAGATTATAAGCTTTCTTGCGTTATTTTCTTATTGTATAAATAAATAAAACCCATGCATCGACTATTAGAACGACCTTGCTTGTTACTGAGATGTTAGTTATAGTAACTAGACATTTTACTTGAGAATCACATGATTTCTTTCCCAATGACAGGTAAAAACTTGAAGTCTTTAGTTTTGGGCATTGGATTTGTAAAGGTCGAGGAATTAAATAATTAAAGACTCAGAATTCATGCTTACTCTAGTTAAAATAGACTATTGTATTAACCTACTATTACTATTTCATAATAAACCACCCTAAGCATATCCAAATTGAGAAACATATTTGAGTACCAAGATATAAATCCAGTTGTGCCCAATTATCGAGCCCTTTCTCTGGATAGAGTGTAAGCAATGTCGTGATATTCTCTCCGAACTTGCAAAGAATACCCTGAAGTCCTTAATTATGATTTCGAGACAAACCAGACTGCAAATATCAGAGAGAAAACACTTCGATTCTGCCAGGACAATCTACTAACGGTTCAGGTATATTGCAGGCAAGAATACTCACCATTACTGGAGGAAGAACATTCAAAAACTTGTTTGCGTAGCCAAGTAAATAAACTTGATTTGAGTCTCGGCATAATCCTAGAGGATCTCACCGGCCTCGCCAATGCTCATTCATGTATTCTGCATCTTCTGAGCCAAGAGATAGTCGCGTGACATTAGCTGACAACGCATAGATTTTCGTATTCTCCATTTCAGCTAGACTAAATGAAGATCAATAGATAAGGTAAGCATCAAAAGTCCAAGCTCCTGCACTACGCCGTAGGTATGTACAGATGTAGGTATTGCTGACTCGCTGGCGATACGGCAATGGTAGGGTGTTAGTCCAAGTGGACCTATGGGATGTAACGCTGAGACTTGGATATGCTTAAACTGACAGCCCACTAATAAGGCATCTGATCACGTTCAAGAACAAGGAATAAGTGGATGATTAGATGGTATTAGCGACACATGTCTATTATCTATGTGCGATTAATTAAATGAGGTAATGGTAGTACAAGATTTCGTCCCATGATGTATCCAATAAGTCATAAGCCACATCAAAGAAATTAGACAAAGGCGCTTAAGCCTGGCGAGCGTTGCGGAATCGAGATCGCTCAATGTAGTTGGACAGAGAGCGCTCATCAACAGTCTGCTCATCCTCCTCGACGTCACGCTTGGTGCGTCTGGTGGTCTTGTACCAGTTGGCAGAAGAGTCACCGAGGCACTGACCAACAGTAACAGCTGAAACGTGTTAGTTTATGACAAAGACAATAGTCAAAAGAACTTACGAATGCGGGTGCTGCGCTTGACGGCGTCGAGAACCTTGGGGAGAAGGTTGCGAACAGTGTTCTCGTGGACGTCGTGGAAGAGAGCAATGGAACCACCGTTGGTAATGCCCCTTTTGAAGTTGTTAAGGGCAGTGTTGGTCTGAGCAGGGGTATTGTACTGCCAGTCAAGGGAGTCAACATCGGCATCAATGACATGGTAGCCGAGGGTCTTCATGACAGAGAGGGTGTTTGAGTTGTAGCTGAAGTAGGGGGCACGCATGTATGTAGGCCACTTTCCAATGATGTTGAGGAAGTCTGCCTCCAGACGAGTCATCTGAGTGCGCACATTGGCGTTGCTGAGCGTCGCCAGGTCAGGGTGGCTGTATCTTTAGGACAGTTAGCATATACGGCGTTGCACAGCAGACATGTTGGAGATGAGACATACGTGTGAGAGCCGATCTGGTGACCCTCAGCGATGACACGCTTGACGGTAGCAGCGTAGTCGTTGATGTTGGCCCAGTTGTTACCGTTCATGAAGAAAGTAGCCTTGTAGCCATACGACTTGAGCTGGTCGAGCAACTCGTTGGTGTAGGCAAAGGGACCGTCGTCAAAGGTGAGGGCAATGTTCCTGTCGACAGTGCACCTGTTGATGGCGACGCCAACAGGGAGAGCGGCAGCGGCAAGCTGCAGCAAGCCGGCGCAGGAGGCGAGAACAGAGAAACGCATGGTGAATAGCGAGTGGACGAGGTAAAAAAGGAGGCGTAAACGACAGTTGCTGAAACTTGGGAGAAGCTTCAAATTAGGAGTTAAGGAGAAACGAGTGTGTGAACGGTGCTGTTGAACCTGCAGAGAAAAAGTCGTCTAGAACAGCAGAGGAACATCTTTCATATATACTTATTTTTTCCTCTACAACAGAGAAGAACTCTTTCACATAGGGAGCAGCAAGCAAGCAAACACTCAGTCCTACAGCCCAATCGTAGCGAGCTGAATCACACTCTTAGCCCAGAACCGGGTGTGGCAACTATGGGCAGGGCAACCTTGCAACAAGACGTACGAGGACCATGGTAGCGCGAATTGTATTGTGCAATGCGATTGTTGGTGCGCAGATACCTACATACATACAGTGAGTATAGGTATGCATATGCAGCAGGGATAAGGTATCAAAGAGTGGCCCTGGGACTCGAGGTTTCATGGTATGCAGAGCTGGAGTCTCGGGAATCTTGGCAACGCCTGAACCTTGCATGTAAAAGGATTCGTTCACGAATAATCATTCCTATTTCGGACGATGCCCATTAACGAAAAGAGTCGACATCTTTTGCGCCATCATCTGCTGAGTTGAGTTGAGTTTCTCATACGACAAGAACCCATGTCCTTGATATGCGGGACGATCCTAAAAGCCAATCTTTGCTGCAGGGTGTGTCTCAGGTAATTGACCAAGATCTCTTCCACGTCAGTCCTACAGCTGCGTAGCATATGCCATGTGCTCGCAGAACATACCATTGGACACGATAGAAGCCTACAGCCAGCCAGGGGTTCGGCGGGTAGACCAACCCGGCAGGGCTTGAACGGGCGGACTAACTGATATTGAGTCAAGTTGAATGGTCAACGTCAAGGTAACCTTAAAGGCTATTCGCGATTACCGAACAGGCCTTGTCTCTCGAGACCCGTGAAACTCATGACCAGGTACGGAGAATAACCCCTCGAATGGGAATTCACCGCAAGCCCTGAATATCCTCATTTGAGTAACCGCCGGGCCTGTCGATAGGACAATAGGGATTACAATAGGGGACGCAGCTGAGGGGCCTCTTCTCACCAGACCAGCCCTGTAGTATTAGGATTGGTTCGATAAGGCGCAATTACACGTATGACGCCAAGAAAAGATCAACCTTGTTTTTTCGCCAATCTTTTCTTCAGAGCAACAGTCTGCCTGCTTACTCTTGACGTATGCCAATCTCGACCTCAACACCATCAACATGATCTGCACGATACAATTTCCAGCCGAGTGGAACTTCCGATAACTCCGCTGGATCAGATCATCTACTCGACACACTCAGCCTTAGTTAGCTTCTTCTCACTTCAATGTCTACAATCCACTAGCCACTGTCTTGTGTCTCAGATAAAGAAGACCCCGATTTTCTACGGTCGATAGCCGAACCCATCTATATCCACAATATGCTTTCTTTGTCTTTTTAGTAAAAGAGCCAACAAGCAACAAAAAAATAATGGCATTACATTACATACATTGACCAAGCCGGACATCAAATCCTCCGAGTCAGCCCCTTTTCGCATCCCCCAAACACTGAATATCATTTATGGGGCCTATCACTGATATGCACTTCCATCACACCTCGATGTGCCAGGCCGAGGTCTAAAAATGGGTAATTCTGAGCCTCAGCCCGTTCGATCTACACAGGGGAGGCCTATATTTACCTATTATGCCAAGTCCCTCCATCATAAAAAAAAGGAGCAACCAAAAAGTCATGCACCTCTCTCCTGAGGAAAGGCAAAAAAGAAACAACGCACTCCATCTCCAATGGACAACCACCGGTGTCGTCTATGTATCGGCCTCAGCTTTTCGCCCGAGGGCCGAGCCAAGACAGAGCCAAGACAGTTAACAAAGACACATCAAACAACAATACGAGCTTCAAGGACGTCAACTATCAGAAGGCCGACAAACTCCGGTCATGCTAACGGTGCAAGGAATACCCATGAGCGGGAAGGATTTGTCCTGAGGTTCCCCAGATGGATATCAAACATGCAATTGCATATGACCTAGGGGCTCGATATTCCGCATCGGGTACGTTAGCCCGGGTCTAACAAGAAGACCCGGTCGTCTAATTCTTGTCTTGACAGCGACGGCCACTATCATTGGATCGATCCGAGCTGTTCACGGTTTGCCTATTATAGAAGCTGGGTTGGTATATCACCGTTGATGGACTTCCATCCTGGTAGCTGAGCCTTACGGGGTTGAAGAGAAGAAGAAAAGTTTTTATGCCGAGCTATGTAGGTAGACAAGGTTATCAAAAACTAAATCAAGCAGTTATTTATAACTGCCAAGAAATCAGTCAGTCAGTCAGTCGTTCGTTCGTTGTGACTGACTAGCAGTCAATTCCATTCGCTTCAACGCCCAGATGATCAATCAACTCCACAACGCAAAATGTCCCTCTCAAAAACAGTCCAGTCAAATTTCAACGACGCTGCCCAGGTAGTAAGAGACGTTAAAGGAAGGTATCAGTGAGAAAAGCTGGCAACGCATAAGGTGGCTTCAAAATGTCTAATGGGTTTTCATGAGGCAGAGGTAGATGGCAGCTGGAGTCAGTCGCTCACAGGTCATCATCCCAGTTACCCTCCACTTCGATCGTCGTACCCAAGGCCTCTCTACCCTGACGAATCATGTCCTGTAATTGTTTGTTGAATGAGTTGATCCGCACATCTGCATCTCGTTCCTCCATCTTACGGCGTGCTGCGAGATGCTTGGCCTCCGACGTGAGGCGGGGACTTGCTTCCGTGGATCCGCGTCCTGATGCTACTGATGCATTAGACTGAGAGCGGCGATGCGCCGGCAGCTTTGTTAACGACGATGACATGGCTGTATTCCGGCGGCGGGTGGGTTGAGGTATTCTGCTGGGAGATTCTATTCGAGGAGAAGCGACAGGAGAATCAACAGGAGGGAGTGGCGCGAACGATGCGACTGATGGTGAGCGTGGAGACGGTGATACACCAAGCGACAGGCGACTAGACGGACGGTTGGTAGTGGAGCGTCGCTGGCCGGGAGTAGAAGCAGAAGAGAACCGTACAGACGGACCAGCGCTAATGCGTCGACCTGTAGTCATGGATGGGCCCGAGTTTCGCGAACGAGACGGTCGATAAGTTGGGCATCGTATCGGAGGCGTAGGCTTGGGTTCAGGCTCAGCTGGGTTCTCATCACTCACCATTACCCAATTTCTGCCAAGTTCATCTCGGTTGTCTAACTGTCGACGTTTTGGACAAGGTCCTGTCGGTGTAGATGCGCCGCTATTCATGTCTTGATCCGCGTTATCTGGCTGATGATTAAAGTAATCATTCTGCGGCGGCGCAAATCGGCTGGGAAACTGCTGGCTCTCGAATAGTGTCTGGTCTAGCTCCTCGAATTTACCAGAGTTTATCGCAAAAGCTCTGCCGCCGCCAGCCTGGAATCCTCGAAATGAACCTGTTTTGCAAAACTCCCAAACCCGTCCTACCACACCTCCAATAGTTGAAAACGCGAGGCTACCCCAGCTTTGTGATTGCGTCGGTTGGGGTGGGAGGTTGAACAGCTGCGTGGGACCAGCTCCTTGATCGACATCTTCGTGGGTTCGTTTTGAGCCGAGAGCTCTGCGAAAATCCGAATCCGAATACATACTCTCACCAAGAATACCACTCTCGAAAGGACCGGAATTCGGCGTATCAAGCTGTCCACCAAGCTGGTACCGCATCTCTTCATTCCTCATCTGATCCAACGGCGTCCCAAAGTAACCTTGCATATCATTGTCATTCTGCATGCGAAAGTCCTGCGATCGTGAAATATCATGAAAGGATCGCTTTCGTTTCGTAGCATGCCCCTCGGGGTTTGCTGTGCCGCGGGGTGAAGCATAGCCATAGCTGGTACTCGAGCTCGGTGAGATAGGCGGTCGGAACAGGCCAGGATGGACGCCCTCTCGATTGAAGGCGCCGGGCATATGAAAATGTGAAGGGATGGTCATGATGTCTAATCGATAAGACCGCAAAAGGCGAACTTCGCACGCACGTGCACGCGGGGGCGGATGGATGAACGGATTCCTGTAACGCTCGATCGGAGGGAAGCTGTAACAAACTCAATAGCCAAGCTTAGCAGCAGCCGAGACACATCTCAGGTCGTGTATCGTATTAGCGGGTCTGGCGTAAGCAAAAACCGAATATTCGGATCGAGAGACGAGATTGAAATCGACGGAAAAGCGAGATTGCTAGGTTGAAGATGTCGATGATGATGAGCCTCGTGACTAGGTGAGATAAAAGGTTGTGTCTTGTGATGACGGCCGCATGGGAATGGAGGGGGAAAGCTGGCTGCCTGGGTTGCAAACACCCAACTCTAATAGACGCTGCCAAAATGAGGCGGGATCAGAGGGTGCATCAGCAGGACGGGCACTGTAGATGCACTGCACAGTACCCGGTGGTACAGTGAGATGCGCCTTGAAAGCGAGGCTCGATTACCGATTATGATGTATGGATATTGGATAAGATTGGATGTTCTGGCGGTAAAGGTCGACAGGCCAAGTAAACAATGGTTGGGGGGCCAGCGTCTATGTCGGTTCGTGATTGGCTGGATAATGGCTAATGACGGTAGTTGCGGTCAAGAGCCGCAATATTGGGGAGATATATCGAGGACAATAAGGTAATAGAAGAACAATAGAAGCTTGGAAGCAAGTTAAGTAGACCTCGATAAGCTATTCAGGGTCCCCTATTCAGCTCAGGGACAGTGCGTGGCTAGTGAGGAATGCTTCTGCTTGCTAAAGACTTGGAGCTCCAGTCAATTGCTTAGCTGTCTGTTTGATCGGCAGGGTCCAGCTGGGTAATCAAGAATGCATTAGACAAAAGGTGCACAATAGGTAGAGAGAAAGGGAGTTCGTAGGAGCAAACAAGGTCTCCCTTTCTCTCCTATCCGAGCCCGCCTGTCTTGGTTAAATTACTCCTATACCCTTGGTTGTCCTAGGCGATCAATGATCAACGCAGGGGTCTTTAACAACAATCACTCACAATAATAATAGCCTATTGAATTCAAGTGAATTTTCTATCGTTAAATCGTTGTTTGAAGTAGTTACCCTCTATCCGGTCTATGCCTCCTATTGTGTGAAACACTCTAAAACCAGCATCGGGCCAAAATTCTTCTAATAAATGCGCCATCCATCCCCAGATCATTAGTATCATTCAGCCAGCTCTCTCAAATTCATCTCGACCAATTAGGCCTTGTTGTAGTAATTGTCCTGCTGGCCCTTTCGCTCCGTCGTAACACCTCCATTGACACCCTCCTCACCGTGAACGTGCTGCTTGCTTCCCCAGAAAGCCTCGCGCTCCTTGAGAACATCTTGACCCCAAGCCTTCATCTCCGGCAGATTCATCCTAGTCGCGACATATGCAAACTCGCCCAGGTCAACTCTGCCATCGCCACGCTTCTCATACTCAACCATCTGCAGGAGGAGCTCCATCTTGTCCACGTCGTGCACAAAGTGACTCTCAAGCGTCTCAGAGTCTTCGTATTCTTGCCAGATAGCACGAATGTCTTGGCCCGTTGTACCGCCCGCAACGTTTCGTAGCAAATTCTTGGTCAAAAAGTCCATCGTCTCTGATTCGCGTCGGCTCTTCTCGGGCTTGGGGACGCCGTCAACGGGGGTGATGTCGCCGACGAGGAGTTCCGCCATGTCGTGGATAAGACACATCTTCATGCATTTGGAGAGGTCGAGCTTCGGGGCGAGAGAAGGGGGCGCAAACATGGAGATTAGAGACATGCGATACATGTGGTCGGCAATAGACTCTCCCCTATCACCTGTCAGTAACGTCTTATAGCTGAGGGCCCAAAGTCCTTACCTGGAGATACCAAACCGCCTCCATCCTTCTCGCTTGGTTGTCTTGAGTCTTTCGAGCATGTGAAAGAAGGGCAGCGGTGACGAGGAATCCTCAGCGGGAGCACCACCAGGAATCTCTTGAACGACCTTGTCAACGGTCCATGGATCGGCGACCTTAACCATGGGCGTGAAACCCAGGTCTGCAATTACTTCCTCAGGACTAAGATCCACGCTCCCATTCTCATTCTTTGGTTGTGAGCCCATATTTGCGGTAGAGTATAGTCGAAATCGTATGTGTCGTCGCGGGGTAAAAGTTGAGTTGCTAGTGCGAGTTGAAGAAAGCGGTCGCAACAAGTTGACAGCAGTTTTTATAGTATTGGCGAAGCGAATTGTTTGACAAACAGGCAGAGTCATAACAATGAGGCAATTGAAAAAGAGATCACGAGATCAAGAGTCTAGGACGACAGAAGAATGTTTGCTGAGCTGGTGTTTTGTTTGTTGGTGGGTTTGAGGTACGAGTTTGCCAGTACCGAATTGTTTAATGGTCAGCCAAAGCCCCAGTCGTTTGCTGCGTCATATGACAGGGGTAAAGCTGGGATCTTGTTTGTGCAGGGTAAGAACAACAACAAATTCCATTTCATCATTATGAGTCTCATTAATCGAGCTTTAATTGAAGTATCTCTTATACATAATTGAAAGAGCGCTGTATACATATAGATAATTCAGGGTTGACCGTGTAGTAGCTTCTCAGTCAGTTTAGTTTAAAGGGATGCGGTTGGCGGTGCTTATTCTACCATTAGAACCATGTCTGCTCTACAGAGTCGTGAGGTTGCATCTGGTTCTTTTTTCTAGACGTAGCTTGCTTGTAATATCTGTCACGATGTTGCTGTGCCAGGACACGATTCAAGGAAACCATAGAAGGTGGCATTAACTGGCAACTGATGCAAGGTACTAGAATGTGGCCGAAACGAATCGCAACACACTTCACATTCATAATGGGATATGGGCGTATTAAGCTCACAGCCAAACCAAATAAGGCATGAGGAGTATTTCTCACCACTAACACAGCACCAAAGGTGGGGTCCCGTTACGCCAAGCACTAAATTAAGCTCTTCTCCAACCTTCATGAGCCTCATCTCAGATCTCATCTCATCCAACCTCACTCTCACATGCGACTCTTTAAAAAAATCACCAAGCCTCTCTTTTCACAGGCTCGCCCAATGACAACAATCGCCACTTTGAAGCGGCTATCGGCCAAATCTCTTTCTGAGAAAATGCTTGAGGAAATCAACGTCACAGATCCCACATTCGCCGTGATTGATGTTCGTGATAATGGTAAGTTGACCTCTGAACACTCCAAAAAGGAATTCTTCTCGTGTCTATTTGTTTCTGTGATACTTAGCTGACACATCAAGATTACATTGGAGGTCACATCAAGGGTTCAACAAATATCCCCGCGCATACTCTGGACGCCATGATGCCAACTCTCGTCCGTCGTTTGAAGGATAAAAAGACAGTTGTATTTCACTGCGCACTGAGTCAACAGCGCGGTCCGGGTGCTGCACTCAAGTATCTGCGTGAGAGGGATGGTCTGCTGCGCTCTATGGGTGAAGACCCCAAGGGAGAGAGCGGTCAGGATGTTTTTGTGCTGGAGAGGGGCTTTTCTGGGTGGCAGGAAGTTTATGGAGAGGACGAGCGGTTGACTGAGGGATATGTGAAGGATCTGTGGGATAATTATTGAAGAGTCAAAGGCTGGCTCGGTTATGACTATCTCCACGTTGAAGTGACTCGATACCACACTGCAATAAGACATATGGACATGATCTTGTGATCCGGATAAATGAATGAAGCTGATGGGGCCATGCAAAACCTACAAACCTTCTGTGTGAAAAGAAATATAGCTAAATAAACCAGTATCCGATAAACGGGCAATACAATATATAATTCTTTTCTGTCAGCTTGCCTCACTCAACAATACCACCAATTGCATCGTATATTCTTCACTGAAGTTAGGTTCATTACCTGAGATTGGAAGTTAGCTTCACTGATATGAGAAACAGTGTCAAGCTCACTTAGTCAACCCACATAAAAACTGTATATACTTGCGTTGCGAGTTAAGTCGCTGCTTGAGATTCTAGCTTTGATGATGGGATTAAGATTCCGCTCATCATTGGCCACCAGAGTACAAAAGCCACGAAGATGACCAAAATGTACGATATATACTTTCGTGGACGGTGCGTGGATATTTAAGGTGTCGTCTATTCCCATCACTTGGGTATTTATCTCCTCAATCGCCAACCCACAAACTTGCTAACACTTCCACCACCGACATCAATCATCCAACCGCAACTTCAACGCAACATCTTCACAATGGCCCCTTTCCCCAAGCTATATTGGGTTAATGACGAGCATGGTGGTCCTCCCCAGCCACGACCTACTTTTCGTCCTAAGCCCATCACCGACGGCTCCAAGATAGTTCCTCGATTCATCAACTCGACAATGATCAATGAACGACCCATCATCATCAAGGGACGACCTGCTCTACCTCCCCTTCCGCATCACAGCCTTGGAAGTTTTGGCCCTGGTGTTCTCGACACTGCCTACTACAGGAATGACTTTCCTACCCTCACTCCTGTCATCTTTGACATCCCCAAGAATACAACTGGTTCCATTTCCTCTCCCACCCCAGCTGCCCAACCACACAGCACATGGGGTAGTGTATGTGAATGGTGGAACAAGCCTGGCAACATCGTACTCTTCACAGTCGTCGTTCTGACTCCCTTCTTCGTCGTTTTTCTAATCGTGGTTCTGAAGCGTATGGGCCAAAATATGGGCTGGAAGTGGGCTGCGGATAGGGACGACGACGACGACGACGACATGGATCCCGAGGGACAGTACAAAGACAACCACCCTAATCGACATGCTCCTATTCCTACCATCACGATCAATTCTCCACCTCCGGACGCACACACACGAGCGGATCCCAGATTTCCAGAAGGACATTTGCACTATCCTGGTCGGATGGACACTTCGATGCTGCATCACCCTCGACATCACAGTCGGTCTTCGCTCCGAGCTACCAGACCCCCCTCTTGGAGTACGCATCAACAGCCGCGTGCTTCTAGGTTTCCTTTCAGGCCATCGGCTCCTGACAGATCGGCACCACCCCCTTACCCTACAAGATCGCACCCGAAGGAGTAAGCCATCATCCGGGTACGAGTATCTTGTTCTCAAGAAGATGAACCGACTTGTTTGTACACTGAATACGGATTGAATGGTCCCCGCACTTACAATTGGATCGATACAATTGGATCGAGGTTATGGCTAGAGAAGAGGGCAGGACAAGAATTCATTTTGGGTCACAAAAAGTTAGAAATGTGTGATGAGTCAACCAGTGGCTCAAAATAAAATTATGTTTTTTGAAAGAGTTTTCGTAATATGATTCAAATATGCACGCAAACCATGTCATCTCAAAATGCGCTCAAATCATGCTCAAGAATTAGAATTGTAAGATGTGTCCATTAACTCAGGTATTATATAAAGAGTCCCATGCTCGAACGTCTCTGAAATCAGTAAACCATTTCCTTTTACCAATCCTCAACCTCATTCATTATGACGCCAACAACCCAGAATACCTCACATCCTGCTCTCGATACAACGAGCTCCCGACAGCACAGCATCACGAACGAGGCGTTTCGGCGTGAGGCTGTGGCAATTGCCATCGTCGTCGGCTGCTTCATGCTCATTTACGGGCTGCAATTCCTTAGGAGTATGCTTGTGAACCCCAATGACAACTTCGAAGACGAAGAAGCATATGGCTATGGGCGCGACTCAGATGAAGACTACGAAGATATATTTGTCAGACCTCGACGCGAGCCCTCACCTCCACCTCCTTACGTGCCTGAAGCTCCCCCACCTTGTTATACTCCCTATTGAGAGGTCTGTATAGGAGTCGAGAGTATATCATATTGCAGAGTTACCCAGGTGTTGAGCTACGTGAGTCCTGTCTCTCCTTATCAGATTTCAAGTGTTAACTAACTTGCCAACTAGGGTTTTATATCTAGCTTCACAAGTTAAAACTCGAATTAAGGCAGGGATATATATGGCTATTCTGTCGTTTCTCCCCAACCATCGATCGTCTCGAAGCTTATTGGGCCTTCACGTGGGCAATCTAACTACACCCCTGCTTCAACCATCTACCTACACACCATACAACAGAAATAGGCATCATGATAGATAGATGGGAAGCATTTTTGGATAAGGTTGTCATTAATACATCAAAGTCTTCACTTTTTCTATTCTTCACGTGCTAAGTAAGAGTGATATTAAACTCATAACTAATTCGTGGGGTAGTATTGGATGAGGCTCAATATAAGTTATCACCAACTTGAATCACATGAACCTCCGCTTGAAGAGGGTTCTTGTTCTCTTGTAAAACTTCAAACTTCTCATCTCATCTCTATTATAATCGTAAACTCTGTTAGGTCTTGAACCGAACCTTAAGACCAGACGCGCAAGTGATAGAACCCATCCAACATATCCGTTGTTACTAAACGGCTCGGACCCTCGATTCAGTTTACCCTTGAGGGTTTTTGTTCTCTCGTCACCAGAACTTCAAACTTCTCTTCTCATCTCTTTATTATCATCTTAAACCCTGTTAGGTCTTGATCCAAACCTTGAGACTTGATACCCAGTTTTTAACATCTTGATTCACATCTATGTACTTTAGCTCCCAAGTATAAGAGGAGAGACTTCACCTTCATGTCCATTTTCATTCTTCAACTTCATCTTCACAACCTGACCATCTATCTGCGTCATCGACCAAATTCAACCAGCTACCTATTCCCAACAAACAACCACAAAGTGAGGACACTCCGGCTCACGCTTACAACCACCCTCAACAACTATACTAACAACTACAGAAACTGGGCCAATGATTTCTGTGTTTTCTGCCGAACTTCTCTGTTTTGCAGCAGTTCCAATCATCTTTATCATACTACTCTTGGTCGCATCAATCAAGAAGGCCAAGGAAACCTGGGGTTAAGAACCGACTGCCCTCTCAACTCCACCAACAACAACCACACAAGCCGCAACCATGTTGACTGGGGTATGTGGTGAATACAATCTGTACTGCGAGGTCGGATGCTTCATCTTGGGCGCTTTCCTCTGTATGGGCTTGGCGTTCGCAGCCTCGACTACCAGAAAATGGGTAGAGGACTCATAATCGAGGCTATGAACCAACCCGAGCATACACTTGCAACGCAACCATTCTCGCAACCATTCCCATAGCCATTCTCGCAACCGCAATCACATTCCCGACTTTACTCGACTACACCTATCACTTCACTCCCAACTCTTTCTACAACAACCCCCAGGCTCGACGTTTCAACAGTGGTTCAGGATCAACAAGACACCAAAGATTGGAGGACTGGACAGCAAAAAGCCCTCTTGTTTAGGTAGACAGTTCAATCTATCACCATCACAAGGGCACTTGGTACCAAAGCCTATGACATAGCTTCTAACATATTTGTGACATCTATCCACACGATACTACAGTCTCCAGTAAAGCACTGCCAAACGCCCAGGCGCCAATCCTATCCGTCGTCTTCAAAAGGGTATTTTAAACAGTAATCAACCAAATCACGCCTTGCCCACCCAGCCTGAATTAATAAAGAAATCGAATAAGCGCCCCCCCTTTTGCGAATCCAGTCGACAAATCTCCTTGGCCTGCTTCTTCTTGAGTGTGCCGTTGGTCTTGAGAGCTTCCTTGAAAATCTGCTCTTTGATCATGAGGTACGGCTTAGGCTGTAATCTGATGACTTCGCACAGTTTGACCTCTTCTGGTGTGAGGAGATGTAGGTCTGGTGCAGTATCTTGCGTCATGGACATGGGTTGCACGCCCGAGATGGGTTGAGCCGTGTATCTCTGCTTAGGTGCTGCATGGCCGTTTACTCCATTCACTCCATTGACCTGTCCGTTTGGCTGACCATTGGGCTGACCGTTGGTTTGGCCTTCTGTATGACCATTCGTCAAGGCCTTTCCATCTCCATTAACTTCTACGTTGGGTGTCGGCAGTAGTCGAGCTGGTAGTTCTGGAGCGATAAGAAGAGCAGCTCCACTTGGAGGCTCTGGCGGGGGCGGTTGCTTGGATCGCTGTGCAGATGCTAGACGCTCGCGATCCATTGAACCCATGGGGATTGCCTTCTGGATTCGCTGAGCCTTCTCTGTCTCGTACTTCTCGCCACTTCGAAGGTCTCCAATACGGACGTTTCGCCATTCTTGTAGTTGTGTGATGGCTTGTCGCAGGTTGAGCTCATCAAGAAGACCTTGGTTGAGTTCCTCAAAGTCTTGGCGATTCATCATCCTGCCAAACGGCTTGGCCTTTTGAAGCAAGTCTTTTTCTTCTTTGGTGCGCTTCTTTTCTAGTTTGGTGTTTTCCCTATAATCGAGAAGATTGTGCTCAAAGATGACCTTTTTACGCTCCACACGTTGTGTCAATCGAGCGTTGTAGATGTCCATCACCGTCAGCTTGAGTTCCATTTCAGGTTCAAGCTCGCCGGTTCTGGGGTTGAGTCCATCACCGGGATCAAACTGCATCAGCTGGACAGCTTCTTCAGCTTCATTCGCATATTCAGTCTCGAACTCCAAACGACCAGGCATATATCCTTGAATCTCATGACAGCTGGGTACACTGGCTGTGGGTTTCGTCTTGGGCTGTAGAGCGGGTGCGTTCTTAGCTGCATCTCGTCGCTCCTCTATCCTTCTTTTCTTTCGTGCTTGGAATTCTTCTCTGGGGATCTCGTTGGCCAGCTCGCAATCTTGGGGCCTGCATCGTTTCGGTAGTGGAAAGCAAGGTGAGTCGACGTAGGTCGATAGATAGTGCTCGCGGACCTCGTCCTTTTCGCGAAAACCGCCGATGTGGTCTGCGATGTCGGCCCATGAGCCGAGACCATAGATCTCTGCACCCTCGAGGAGGAGTAACTCTTCGTCGGCACCCCATTCTTTCTCAAAGATGGGAAATGAGTTTTGTTCAATCACCCGAAAAGCATGTGTCGCGGGATTATGAGCATTTCGAGATTCACCTTTGGCGAAACACGAGACACAAAGGTCGAAGTCACTGCAGGCTGCATCGGCGCATCTAATGCGGACCTAGATCAACACCAATATGATTAGCACGGAACTCCATCATGACATCGCATAAAGTTTAGCCGGAATATCTCCGAAGCGCGTCTTCACGGCTCGGAGCAAGAATTAGGCATCAGCCAACACAACAAGGTGACCTACCGTGGATGTGATGTCTGATGAACAAACGTCGCAAACATATTTTACGCCACCTTCACCACCTCTTGTGATAGTTTTCTTGCGTATAACACCCATATCGCCGGCTGCGATGTCGGGCCGGGAGGTCGTCGATACCCCCCCTGTCTGGATATGGCTCTGGGTTCGAGGCCGCGCAGGGCGCGATAGAGGTACAAAAGAAGGCTACTGATAATGCGCAATTGATGAGAGAGATGATGCGACGCGAAATTTGATGGAAAACCGAGATTCGAGGTGGTTGTTGATGAAATTGGTGATGGGTCGATTTGTCGAGGGGCTTCAGCGATGCGAATGGAGGTTGTTGATTATGGCGCTCGGCTTGCCTGAAGGGAGCTGTTTCTGGGGGCTGAGGTGCACTGGACTTGAGACTTGCAGGGCGCTGTTTCGAATTGGTGGGAATGGAAGCCAGTGGCTGTTTGACCGTAACCCCACGCTGAGGTCATCAAAAGTCACGTGCATACTCACTCCACGCATCCCCGCCACGAGCCAGTGATGCGCCCCCAAACTTGAAGTGAGCTCAGGTGGTGACGAACTGACGATGAATTGGGGGAATTGATATTTCCTATTTCCTATCATACATATGAGCTTTTAATATTCTACTGGGTGGAATATAAATGAGTTGCTTGCAAGATAATATGTTCATATTCAACTAAAGTGAATTCTAATACTGCAAACATCATCAAACCCCCAAAAGCACCAGCACCAATAAATGTACCAAAACTGGCAGCCCACTCATCAAGACTCGCCCGAAAGCACGGCCGAGAATATCACCGTTCAACCGCGCCATTCACATCCTTCAGTGCTTTTATACTAGGAGATATTTATTTTCTAGGTCCGTCATCAGCCTCGGCTTTTCCTCAGTAATAAATTGTAGCTCACCCCGTCTCAAACCCTTCATCGACTCATCTTAACCCCTCAATCCTGTCATACCGTCACCCCACTATCATCATGCCAGAACAAATTCTTGACGATATCTCTCACCGTCGATATAATCCCCTCACGGACTCATGGTTGCTTGTATCTCCTCACCGCACGAAGCGACCTTGGCAGTGCGTTCACCCTTATGCTAGATAAACAACTGTCTAACACGTATTAGAGGCCAGCAAGAGGCTGCTGTCGCATCAACACTTCCTGAATATGACCCCAAAGTACGCTCATGACATCTCATCATAACAACTCCGTCACCTGACAGTCTCAGTGTTATCTCTGTCCCGGCAACTCGCGAGCTGCTGGCGACCATAACCCACAGTACGAAAAGACTTTTGCCTTTGTAAATGACTACAGCGCCGTCAAGCAAGAGCAGCCTGATTATGATGCGCAAGCCTCATCGAATGACCTGGAATCTCTTCTTCTCCAGGCCCAGGGTGTCAAGGGCGTGTGCTACGTCCTCACTTTCTCTCCCAAACATCATGTTACACTTGCAGACATGACGGCCGAGGAGATTGTTCCTATTGTTGAGCACTGGACACGCATCTACGCTAACCATTTGACGCCTTCAAACCCTCGCGCTGCTGAAGCTGATCAGCTTACCATTTCTATGTCAAAGGATGCTGCTCCCTCTCCCGACAAACAGTATCGATTCATGCAAATCTTTGAGAACAAGGGCGCGGCTATGGGCTGTTCTAACCCCCATCCCCATTGCCAGATTTGGACTACATCAACCATGCCCGAAGAGCCGGGTAAGGAGTTTGTGCAACTGGCCAAATACCGAAAAGAGCATGGTGGTCGACATCTGCTAGGCGATTATGTGAAGCTGGAACTTGAGAAGAAAGAGCGAGTTGTCTGGGAGAACGATGCTTTTGTTATCGTCTGCCCCTGGTGGGCTGTATGGCCTTTTGAGGTTCTTGTTCTCCCTAAGCGACACATCCGATCTCTTCTCGACTTCAAGCCAGAGGAGCGACTTCAATTCGCTGAAGCCATTCAAGAAGTCACCCGAAGATACGACAACTTGTTCGAATGCAGGTTTCCCTACAGCTCCGGTCTTCACCAGGCACCTCTTGATGGAATGCCCGAGGAGTTGGAAAACGCTTATTTCCACATGCACTTCTACCCACCCCTGTTGCGTTCGGCCACGGTCAAGAAATTCCTCGTTGGCTACGAGCTTTTGGCCGAGCCGCAGCGTGATATCACACCTGAGCAGGCCACAGTCCGCTTGAGGAATTGCGGAGGAGAGCTCTACCGAAAGAACCTCGGGGCATAAGAGCCTCGTGTTTAGGTCATTAAAATCTATCTATTCTATCTATCCGTCAGGTGTCACGATATTCTACTCCGGCAGCACCTCGTAAATATTTTCGCCATATGTACTTCACATACCATTCCTCACCCCATTTTGATAATAACCTGTAGCTTAGTTGTACTGAACGTAGTGGTCACGAACCAAAGGCATCCAGATAAGAGAGATGGAGGCCAGAGTAAAAGGGAAGTACTGAGGCAGACCAAAAGTCATGGTCTTGAAGATGAAAAGCTCACTGGCAAAGTGTCCGAGGGCGACAATGTAAGTCCAGTAAGCAATTGTGTAAACCGGCCCGATATGCAGGTTGTAAGCTGCGTAGCATCGAACGACGCAGGTGATGACTGTCCAGGTACCGAAAAGTCTTCCAGCGAGGGGGGTCAGCTGATCGGTGGCCTTGGGGTCGTTTTGAGCAGGAACCAGCTTATTGATCTGATCCTCGGGCTCGAACTTGGCCGTCTTGGAGGGGAGCTTTGGGTTGCGGATGAATTTGCCATTGTAGACTCGTCGGGAAAAGTGCAGGGTGGTGTACGACTGCAGCGAGTTGCCAATCGAAATGATGGACAGCTACAGGAAGTGGTCAGCATCTTATTTGGTTCCTGAGTAGTCAGCGGTTCTTACGATGATCATATAATAGGGCAGAATACCCTTTGCTTCGGGGAGGAAGGCCTTGAGAGCGTCCATGTTGGCGGAGTATGAGACAAATTGAACCTGCAAGAGGGAAAAGAAGAGAATCTCAACAATTGCTATTACAATGTGATTGTAGGATTAAAATGGTGGGTTGAGATTGGTGTAAGGCGATCCGTAAGAGGTCAATGGTCTGTTTTTGGTGGGAGAGAGGGACCTATTATCGGAGGCCGGAGACCGGATGGAGCTTGGACCACCTCAACAACGTCCAGGGGTAAACTAACAGGTACCACCTAAAAATTCAATTAATTATTCGGGCCTGAGAGCCAAGAGCCAATCCAAGGGCCGAGGGGTAGTATAGTACAGACGTATTTGTCTTGTGATTGTCCCATCTTCCTTTTCTTCTTCCTCCTCTTCACATTGGCAACCTCTTTTTTACACGCAAATATGGATGCCATCACAGACTTTCTCCATAATGTACCGCAGCCTCTGCAATGGGGTCTTGCTGGCATTGGTGCCCTCTTCCTGGGCTCCAAGGTCCTGAGCTATCTCCAGCTTGTCCTCTGCAGTTTTGTTCTCGGAGGCACCAACGTATGTGATTTTATACCTGTTAATTGAACTCTATACTAACAATTGTGTCTGCAGCTCCGCAAGTATGGAAAGCCTGGCACATGGGCCGTCATTACCGGTGCCTCTGATGGTCTCGGCAAAGAGTATGCTCTGCAGCTCGCCGCCAAGGGCTTCAACCTCGTCCTCGTTTCCCGAACCCTCTCCAAGCTCGAGAGCCTCGCCGCCGAGATTGAACAAAAGTACCCCGACAAGGGCATACAAGTCAAGACTCTTGACATGGACTTTACCAAGAACAAGGATGCCGACTACGAGCGTCTGAGCGAGCTGGTTGCTGGTCTTGATATTGGCATTCTCATCAACAACGTTGGCCAGAGTCACAGCATTCCCGTTCCTTTCCTCGAGACCTCAAAGGAGGAGCTTCACAACATTGTTACCATCAACTGCCTTGGCACTCTCCGAGTTACCCAGGTTATTGCTCCCATCCTGAAGCAGCGAAAGCGTGGTCTCATCCTTACCATGGGATCTTTCGGTGGCTGGACCCCTACTCCTCTCTTGGCAACTTACTCTGGTAGCAAGGCTTTTCTCCAGCAGTGGAGCAACGCTCTCTCAGCTGAGCTTGCTGACGACAGGGTCGATGTCTATCTCGTTCTGAGCCACCTCGTCACCACTGCCATGAGCAAGATCCGCCGCCCTAGTCTCTTGGTCCCCAACGCTCGCAACTTTGTCAGGGCTACCCTCGGCAAGGTTGGTCTTGGTGGCTACCAGACTGCTCCCAACACTTACACTCCGTGGTGGAGTCACTCATTCATGCTGTGGTTCATTGAGAACATCCCTGGTTCCAACGGCCCTATTACTATCAACGTCAACAAGAAGATGCACGAGGATATTCGACGAAGGGCTCTTCGCAAGGCTGCCCGAGAGGCCAAGAACCAGTAAACGAAAAAAAGACCAATTTAGATGCAAGCTTGAGGAGAGGGCAAGGTATAATGGATATCCGAAATGTATGCAAAAGGAGGATGACAAGTCAGATTATCTTAGTAGGTACCTAGATTTGTCATCATGAGAGGTATCTATAGTCGTTGCTCAGGGTGACAGGATGGCTATGAAATGATTGAACACTTCAATCGAGATCTTGGTATTTGCGATATTCATTAAGTACCTAATTGGAATGGCAAGAAGACCGTGAATGCAAACTCAATTCTTGATTGGTTCTGCCTAACAAACAAACTGGTTTGCCAATGCAGGTGAATGTTCCACCTGAGCTGTCCTCTTAGAATTATCTGTCACTTATACGTTCAGATTCATGGTGTTAATCAGCAAAGCGGGTCAAGGAATCCAAAGCTCAGAGATCTGGCTGGGAACTTGAATCAGAACTATTGAACATAGCATAAAATCTGTCGTCTAGGAATAAAATATCTTGTTACTAGTACTGCGTTTTTAATTTCTTTAGGCCTTAATCTATATAAAACGTCCGGTCATATATACAATCCGGCACCTATGCTAAAATTAAAGCTATACCTAAAAGAGCAGCTTTTAGTAATAGATTAACTATTTAA